>JAYMZC010000144.1:0-27413 GCA_036346975.1 Drosophila prolongata | reverse complement strand
AAGTATAGATTCCAATTAGATATGCAACTCTTTACTGGACATTAATATTTTCAAACTCACCAACACTTTATTGGTTCCCACTTTTTCGCGGATGTAGCGTATGCATTCCTCCTTTCGGCTTCCCATTGTGAAGTTGGGCGTCAGTTCGCAGATCTCGTACAGGAAGTTCGATAGGATCTGTTTGCCGTTGATGGTTAGGTCCACCTCCGGATGGAACTGGACACCGTAGATGCGGAGTACTTCATTGTAAACGGCCGTCACAATGCGGTTTTGGACCAGCCACCGACCTTCAGATTCTCGCCCACCCGCTCTACGCTGTCGCCGTGAGTTAAAAGCACGGACTGTGTACGACTGAGGCGACTGTGGAAGCAGAAAATGGAAAGTTTTAGTAAATCCCAAGAAAATTTGGTTAATTGGGTGGTAAAAAAGCTACTCGAAAGAATAATTTAGAGTATCAGTATGTAAGGCCACGTGTAGACCAGTTTATAAACTCCATTAAACTGAACTGTTCTTGGCTTTTAAATTGTTCTGGCAGCATTGTATCAGCGCTTAAATAAATTCAATCAACTCAAGCACTTTCTTGTTGCTGCCATATCTCAATTGCCCTCTATTCCTGTCTCACCTGAAAAGCGGGCACGAGGTCTCGATCTCAATGTTCTGTTGGCCATCCTCCCGCACATCCTTCTTCAGCACTGTGCCCCCGAACTCTTTGTTGATCAGCTGCATGCCGTAGCATATGCCCAGCATGGGGATCTTCAGCTTAAACAGATCGGGGTCGTAGCTGGGCGCATCCTCTGCGTAAACAGAGTTGGGTCCGCCGGAGATAATGATGCCCCGATAGCCATTGTTGCGTATCGTGGCCGCCGGCGTGTCCAGTGGCAGGATGTCCGACTCCACGAGGAGTTCGCGAACCTTGCGGTCAATAACCTGAAGGGAAAACGTAAGGATTAGCACTATGTATTCGCAATTTATATAAGATGTTATTTCATGTGGGTTTCGGTATAAACTCACCTTGCCGTACTGTGCTCCCGCATCGAGTATAACAATCTTATCGTGCCGCAGGCCGTTCTCCGCTGTGCCCAGAAATATGTTTGAGTTCATTTCTTTATCGTTGCAGCACTGCAAAGAGCAAAAATTTAAATGTCAGTCAAGCAATCGCCGAAACAAACACCGAATCTCGACTGGCTTGTGGGGTCGTTTCTGCGGCTTATTTATGCTCCAGTTGTGGCTGCAATCGACTCTAAAGAGACAAGGCTAAAAGCTGGCTAGGAGGTGGGGAATGGGGTTTAGTCTGGGGCACTCGCGGGGATTGAGATTCAGGGAGGTTGAGAGGGCTCACATACCGGCAATATCTTGTGGAGCACTCGCAGAAACATTCAACATGCAGCTGGCCAGGACGCTCTACGATAGACAACAAACATTGGCAAAGATTTTTTCGTCACAGAAAGGTGGAATGTGCAATGTGGAAGGAAAACTCCAATGCGAAAACTCAAAGCGAAGAAAACAAGGCCAAAAAGGCGACGCCTACGAAAAATGATTTGAGGTGCGGGGTGGCGATTCTGATTTGTATACCCTTGCTGGGGGTAATCAATTTTGGGCCAGATTCTAATATGTGATTGTTTGTGGTTTACAATCATCAATAAATAAGTGTGTATATATAATTTAAATAAAAGCAATGTAAATTAAATTTTACAACTGGCTTTTTAATATGCGCGAACCTGATTGTTTATTCTTAACCTGGTAATTTATATATGTTTGTCGAAATTGGACGACTTTATAAAATTTATTGATATTATGGTTATTAAGGTTTTAAAGCGATAGTAAAGGTATAGTATTCGAAATTATACTAGTGTATCCAAAGGATACCATTAAATGAATTTATTCAAATTTGCATAGCTTGGTATGTTTTAATTACAAGTTTATTATAGTTTTAGAATATATTGAATTTGGTCTGGGAGAAATAGAAAATTGTTTGTATATTTTTTTTTTTATAAAAGCATAAAACTCAAATAATTGTGCTAAGACGATCTGTCAAGTTTTTGTAAAATATTAGACTACTATAAACTATAGTTAGCAGTTGTATAGTATTTTTGTTTATATGTACATATATTTGCTTAGCTCTGGTAAAATTTTCATTTAATCCAGTTCGAAAAGGATTTATTTTAGTGTATTTAAGAATACAAAATAGCTTCCTGAGCTCAAAGTATTAACCAAAAATAATTTTTAAAATTTAAATACTAAACTGTTTACAAATAAGATAGATTGTTTGCCACATAGATCTTTGTAATTTTTTAGATCATAATGGAAACCCGTCAAAAACAGCGAACAGCTAAGATTATTAAAACAAAATATATTTAGCCATTACCAACTGCAAGGGAATATACATTTCGGATTGCCGAACCTGTCGACGATTTTCGTATATTATAGAAAATACAATTTCGGATGCGAGTGGATGAGGATGTGAAGAGGAAATGGAACGTAATGGGGGGGGGGATAAAGGGGAGGGCGCGCCGGCTACTGACCGCCAGATGACAGGCGAAAATGCAAGAGAGACTGGGAGCGAAAGCAAGAGCTAGAGAGCGAAGAGAAATGGCAGGTAAACGAAAACAGAGAAACATAGATGCAAAGGAAAATGCGTAAGAAAAATGGCATAAAAATAAACAACAAAAAGTCAGGAGACAAATGGCAGTGGCAACTCTGCAAGTTTTCTTGTGTTTTTCATTTTGCGGCAGCAACTCCAGGGGTTAAAAGTGCATTAGGTCACTGATGCGAGATGCAAAGGCTGTGATGTAAGCCTTTCTTCTTTGGCTCTCTCTTAAATTTTTGATAACAACAAGCTAAAGGTTATCATAAATCACATAGAAACAACAACAAAAAGTGGGGGGCCGCGTGCTTGTAACTTAATACACATGCACCTAGTACACACGCACACACTCACACTAATACACGTGGAGCCGCCTACAAGCGGCGCTTATAACCACAAAATGGCCACGAGAAATGTTTGCAAAATAAATCGCAATGGGCAAAAAATGGCAAATGCGGTTAAAGTTGAAGCAAATTGCAAATGCAAGGGGGTGGTGACTTGTGGGTGGAGCTGTGCCGCATGGCGATTTCTTCTGGGATCGGGCATCTTTAGTCTTTAACCTCACCTGCTCGTCGTTGTCACTTGGCAGGCGGTTTATCCAGGGGGGCGGGGCGGAAAGTCCGTGGGCAAGGCCGTGGAAAACCGTGGCAAGCAGCGGAAAACTTAATGCTTAAACACTAGTTCGCGATCCGTTATTAGCGGTCTCCTCTCTCTTTCTTTCTTTTGGCTGCTGCTACGACTGCTTTTCCGCGTCTCCACGGTTTCCTCAGCACCGCTGGCAAAGTTTCTACTACGATTTTCACGGCTGCAATTCGACTGCGTTCGATTGGCCGATTCTAGGCACTTTTCTTTCGCTTTTTCTGCAATTTTTTCGTGAATTAAAGCCGAAAGATGACTTATTGACGAGCGTATGACCGTAACTTGGAAGCGATAAAATCCAACGTTTGCGGCTAAAAGAAAATACTAAATTAAATACTAAATACTAATCTAGGTATTTTTTGAAGTGTGAAATACCAATGCGAAAAGTCTGTTGGCTACAATTTAAATTGTTTAAAAGCTGTGTTTTTTCATGTATATTAAAAGATTTAACTTTCTAATTAAATAATAATACTACAATTTTTTTGAGAGTTAAATTACGCATCAGAATGTGTATAACAAATGTACAAATACATATTTACTTTTTAATTATAACTTAATGTTCACACATATTTGTTAACCTCTTTATATTTCCGTTTCAAATTACGGTATTTAGTATTTTCCAGCAGATAGTATAAAATACTAAAATACGTATAAATATACAAGAATACTGCCACCTCTAGACAGCCAGTGTTGGTTAAGATACACGGTCAACAGCATTTTTAAAACTTCACAACTACGGCCATACTGAGCCCGCCAAAAGTAATTTGTTTTTGCGCTCATTTGGAAAACTCTGTGGGAAATCTAAGAAAACACGTGAAAACTCGAAGATAAACCATATGAAATGAGCCCCGCAAATAAGTCCCAGCTGGACATCAGCATCGACGATGAGGAGGAGATACTGGCGCTGGAAAAACTGCTGGGTGAGCCGGAAACCGATAATGCCGAGTCTGCAAAATCGGAAAAACCAAAAGCCACGCCCACTTTGGCCAACGCAGTGCCAAAACTACGGGAAGACAGCAGTTTCGCCAATGCATTTACCTTCGAGAAGACCGTGAAACCCGCCAAGCAGGACAAAATTGCGATCAGCAAAGAACCGGAGCTGGACTCTTCCGACGACGAAGAAGTTAAGAATTTCCTGGAACGGAAGTACAACGAGTATGGCAGTGATATCAACCAGAGCCTGAAGCAGCAGCGCGAGAGTGCTCACGAGTCTAAGGTGGCCAGGGAGGTGGACCAAGCGCTGAAGAAGACAACCACCCAGATGGTCACATCCACGCCGCAGCCGCTCAAGAATCCGCACAATCCCATCAAGCGCCAGTCGGCGGTGAGCAGCACGTTTCAAAGGCCTCCGCCAGCTGCTGCTGCCGTGGCGGCCACATCCCAGCCAAGTGCTCCCGTCTCCGCCGTTTACACGGATCCTGTCTTTGGACTGCGCATGATCAATCCCCTGATATCGAGCTCACTACTCCAGGAGCGCATGGCGGGCAGGAATGCGGTGCCCTTCTCCGGCGTAGCCTTCCACATCGAACGCGGTGATCTGGCCAAAGATTGGGTCATTGCCGGCGCCCTGGTCTCCAAGAATCCCGTGAAGAACCAAGAAGGGAGATCCATACTCCACTTGGAAGCTGTCCGATCTGCGCGGCGAGGTCAAGACTATCTCACTTTTTCTCTTCAAGGAAGCCCATAAGTCCCTGTGGAAAACAACGGAGGGCTTGTGCCTGGCCGTCTTGAATCCCACTATTTTCGAGAGGAGAGCGGGTAGCTCCGATGTGGCCTGTCTGTCCATTGATAGCTCCCAAAAAGTCATGATCCTGGGTCAGTCCAAGGATCTGGGCACTTGTCGGGCCACCAAGAAAAACGGGGACAAGTGCACGTCAGTTGTTAATACCACCGACTGCGATTATTGCATATTCCATGTGAAGCAGGAGTACGGCAAGATGTCGCGGCGTTCGGAGCTCCAGTCTGCCACGCCGCTGGTCGTGGCCTCAATGAGCTGAGAAACAAGGTGTTGGGTAAGTGGGTTTATTAGAACATAAATTATTGTTAATTTTCTTGATTTTCAGGCAAAAACGAGGTATTCTATGGCGGACAAACCTTTACCGCAGTTCCAGCCAAGAAAAGTGCCAAGCTCATCTCTAAAGAGCGCGATCGCCTGAGCATGCTGGCTGGTTATGATGTTTCGCCTTTCGCTCATACCGCTGACCATGCCTCCAAGCCCAAGACAAGCGAACCTCCCAAAGTTCCGTATGCAGAGCGAGGTGGTCCGGTTTCCCGTTTGGCTGGCGGTGTGGAGGCGTCTAGGAAACAGCGGTGCCAGGACCTAGAGCGATTGCGCCAGCTAAAGGCGGAAAATGAGCGATTTAACAAGGAAGAGGCGGCAAAGGGTAATGTTTTGGGCGGTGACAATAAAAAAGGTCCCTCGCCAACCACTCCCACTCCCAGCTTCCCCACTACTCCAGTGCCGGATAAATTCAAGAACCGGGGCTTCTCCTTCGATGCCAGCTTGACACCCAAACTTTCCGGCAGCGAAAACTTTTCCTTTGAGGTCAATGTAGGAGCTCGGCAGGCGCAGAGTGCCAAGCTGAGAGCAGCCGCGTTGCTAAAGAAGAAACCGCTGGAGAAGATCAATCCCAATTCCACAAGGGGCAGTGAAACTGGCAAGAGAAGAGCCATTGATGAGCTCAACGACAAATTCTCCAGCAGCGCCAAACGCCAGAAAATCGAGGAAGATGATCGCGAGCTGATGCGCAAGTCCCGAATCGAAAAGATCATGGCAGCCACGTCATCCCACACGAATCTCGTGGAGATGCGAGAGCGCGAGGCACAGGAGGATTACTTTAACAAGCTGGAGCGCAAGGAGGCCATGGAGGAGAAGATGCTGGGCACCTACAAGATGCCCTGCAAGGCGGTCATCTGTCTGGTCTGCAAATACACCGCCTTCTCCGCCTCCGATCGCTGCAAGGAGGAGAAGCACCCTTTGAAAGTGGTCGATGCCGAGAAGCGATTCTTCCAGTGCAAGGACTGCGGGAATCGCACAATCACAGTGTTTAAGTTACCCAAGCACAGCTGCAAGAACTGCAAGGGATCGCGATGGGAAAGGGCGGCTATGATCCGGGAGAAGAAGGTCCTCACTGGCAGGGAATCGCTGTCCATTAGAGGAGACGAGGAAACCTTCATGGGCAGCCTGGCGGGCAGTGCCAATCTCAATCTGCTGGTTCCCGACGAAGAGTAAAAACAAGTCATCTCCGGCCGTTGTTGTATTTGGTATGTTTTACTTTATTTTTAAGAATAGCAAATGCAGTACATACAAATATTTACAGTCCTCTGGTTGATCGCTATTTGGCTTATAAATGGGATTCGTTGTAGATAAATAAGTACAAGGTTTCGATACCTAAAGATCTAAAGTGCCTGTGAGATTGTTCAGTGCAGGTTTTTTATGTTTATGTACCAGGTGTACTCGCTGATTTTTGACGAATGTTAATCTTATGAATTTATGAATCTAAGATTATGACTGAACATCAAAGGATTGATGATTGGAATGCTTAACAATGTTTAGAAATTATGAATCACACTTAGTTCATCCTAGCAAAATTGTACAATCTTAAAGTAAGTTATTATAAATGCATTAATTTTTTAAATAAATCCCACAACATGTGTTTTAAATATTTAATAAGACACCGTTCGTGGAGAAACCTTTAAAAAAACAGGCACAATCTAAAGTCTTATAAGCAGAAGTATACAATTCAAAACTTTATATTTCTTTGTTAAAGTTTTTACAAAAGGTTTTTTCCTTCTAAAATCTTTTTAAATCCTTTATGTTTGCAAGTTATCTATAATATTTAAGGCAGAAATTGTTTATTCCCGATTTTTTACATCATTCTATCCAAAACGCTGGTTTTAAAAATATTGTTTTTGATTTTTAAAGGAAGGTTTGGAATGTGTGACTAAAAGAACCTAGTTTCTCTTTGGCTATTTAATTTCCTTTATAAATGCTTGGGAGTATTCGAAATCGAATGCGGTTCTTTTACGATTCATTTTTGGCATCAGCATAAAGCTACGAGACTAAATGTAAAACTAAAACTAATTAACAAACAGTTTGAACTGAAAAACAGGCGCAGATGAGAGACAAGAACTCGGAACTGAGTGGATGGGTGAAATCAATACACTGGCAGACTTAGACTACATCCTCGGCCTGTTGACCTGGATCCGCCTCTGCAGTTTCCTTGAGATTCAGCAAACTGGAGAACCGAAACGAGATGGTCTTGGAGAGATGCTTCTCGAATTCCCTGCTGTCCAGGTTGTCCGGTATGAGACTCCTGTTGGTCATGTCCATGTAGGAGTGACCCCTCTTCACGGGAACCGAATAGTGTGGCAATGAGGTGGCCGCCGGCGAACCACTGGTCATATTGCTGTAGCTCGGAGTGCAACTGGATTTTCGAATATTCAGGGGAAATCGCAGATCGTTTTCGTACCGCAAAACCTGCTCCTTGGCGGTGGCATCGATCAGGGGGCGTGGCAGGTCATAGCCAGGCGGAGCCGTCGATGTCACTGGCATCTCCTCCTCCGACTGATCGTAGCTGGTGCCCTGGTCATGGATGTCGTAGGCAATCTTGGGCGGTGACCACAGGTGCTGCAACGATTCTGGCTCACCGAACTCCGTGGTCATCAAGGCGGAATCATCCCCGCAATAAAGCGGATTCGAAACGGCATTCGTCTCCAGATCAATGTACTTGGCATTGTTGCCCAATAGTTTTTCAAACTCTGAGGCCAGGAACTTGAAGGAGGGTCGGCCATTCGGTTCATCCGCCCAGCAGGTGCGAACAATGGAATAAACCGCCTCCGAGCAATTCTCCGGCCTGTCCATCCGATAGCCCGTCTTCAGCAGGGACCACAGATTCTGAGGGGCGATTCCTGGATACGGGGAGGCTCCCAGGGTGATCAGTTCCCAGCAGAGAACGCCGAACGACCATACATCCGACTTGCTGGTATATACGTGATCCGCCAGAGATTCCGGTGCCATCCACTGGTGGTTATTATATAGTATATTGTATAGGTTCTTCAGAATTAATATATAGTAAATTGAACTTACCTTGACGGGCACACGATCTCGAGATCGCTTCAAATAAGCATCGTCCTCGTAAACATCTCGGGTGAGTCCGAAGTCGGAGATCTTGCATATTTTTCCATCCGCTAGGAGTACATTTCTGGCGGCCAAATCCCGATGAACCAACTGCAGATATAATATAATGATATAATATAATGATATAATATAATGATATAATATAATGATATAATATAATGATATAATATAATGATATAATATAATGATGGTTCAAATTGGACTTATTAAACTTTAACTAGATTCTCTGAAATGTTAAGTTAAGGACTTCTTCGCATCTTAAAGTTCGTGTCTTAAAAATCAACCCACCTTTAGTTCCGTGAGGTAGGCCATGCCCTTGCAGATCTGCCAGGCGGAGGTTAGCACCATCTTCACATCGACGGGCTCCACTCCATCCGCGAAATCCACGCCGGCGCACTCGATCTTTCGGCTGAGGCGAAGGTAGCTCCTCAACGAACCATATCGGGCGTACTCTATGATGAGGAGAGGCGCCTCCGAGGAGGTGCAGGCTGCCAGCAGCTTGATCACATTCGGATGGGAGACCTCCTGCAGGAGCTGAAATTCCGAGAGCAGGGCCATGTACTCCACGGAATTGGCGCCCTTCTTGAGCATCTTCACAGCCACGGTGGTTATTCCGGGCAATCCGGCGATGTCCGTGGCGTAACCCTTGAGCACCTGACCGAACTCACCCTCTCCCAACACCGTATCCAGTTGCAGTTTATCCCGGGGAAACTCCCACTTGGTATCGCCACTCTCGAACTTGAAACCACTTTGGAGTGGCATCAGGGCGAGATCTCCGTCTCCCAATTCCGGAAGAGCCTGCTTGGCGGATGGGGTTATCGATTGTTTGCCCAGGCGCCGCTGGAGCATCTTCCTCTGGGCAATAAGCAGGCAGAGGAGCACGAGGACGAACAACAAAGGACAGCTGATCACGAAAAACATGCACAGGCGATCGCACTCGAAACCGGCCACGTTTATTACACCCAAAAGCAGGGGATCCTGGAGAGATTGATCTGCCGGAGTGCCCCGTCTTCCGCCCATCAGAGGTTCCGCCTCCGTTTCGTTTTTCCGCTTGCGGGGCTTCTTGATCTTGGGCTCCTCATCCAACGGAGCGCACGAGCACTTGCCATTATCCTCGCATGTGCAGGTCCCAGAGGCACTATAGATCCCCCTCTTGTTCTCATTGCTCGAATGGGGACCCATTATTCTGCCAGCCGGTGTGCAATCCTGGGGACAGGCCATGGGATTCAGTTCCTCCAAAGGGTCACACACATGATCCGGACAGTAGCGAGGTTCGGGCACACAGGATCCATATCTCGAGCCAAACATGGCCGAATTGGATCCCCGCCACTGACAAGATCCGCCACCAGTGGCCAAACCACAAAAACGGCTGCACTGCGACGGGAATTTCACCTGGGCGCAGGTTTGCGATCGTGACTTGATCTTCAGATCGCAACTGGTGTTCTCGGGTCTTCCATGAACCAAATGCACATTTATGACTCGAACGTGCGAGAGACGTTGCTGATCCGTCCAGGTGACATTCAGGAAGTATATGGTTTCGGGGGCCTCTTCCAAAGCCTGTGGATTCTTCACAAAGACAATACCCGATGTTTGGGTAATGCCAAAAGCCCCGATTTTATCCTCCACGATATCGAATCGTATGGCACGTGACCGCATCAAGTCTAGAAAACTTTCCGGCTGAGCTACCCGATAATAGGAGGCAGCCGTCCTGTATACGGACACATCCTTTTCGTAGTCCACGATCAAGGGACCCAAGGATCTGCCTGCTGAATCACCATTGAAGTCCTCAGTCTCAAAGATTCGATGTTGACGCGATCGCAAAGGAAGCGCTTGTGGCAACTCTTGGTCTGTTTCGTGAAGATTACTCAGGTTTATGTGGAAACAAATGTAGGCCGTGGCTGACATGGCATCGTTGTGGGTTTCAATGGTCAGATCGCGAGCTTCCAGGGAAACGCAGTAGGGGGATTCCCGAAAGACACCGTTGCGGGAGAAGCGAAGTTCTGTTGGGAAAAGTTTCTTAAAATATATCTAATATGTTACTCCAATTCTTATACTCACGACAACTGACGATGGTATGTGGCCTGCCCGTGTGATCCGCCTCATAGGCGTGGCAGTCCGGCCGGAACAGTCCATTGGAGTCATTGTGGACGGCGTAGACCAGGTGAGCATTCGCCTCCAACGTATCCTTGTCCACATAGATGATTTTCTTCCCCGCCTCCTCATCCTGTGGGGATATGCAAATAAGAGGGATGTAGGAATTAGCAGGTCGCCTAATTAGCATTTACTGACCAGCGCTAATTAAATTCCACTTGGCACCCCCTGGAAATTACAGCGCTGCCCTCCAAGGATGCGCTCTTGGTGATTAGCATTTTAATTCGTGCACAAGGTCAGGCTGGGGTTTCAGATCCTCGGGGACCTGACATTTCCCAGCCAGGTGGATGGTGGACTCACTCCAACCCGAAACCCTTTTAATGGATCCCAGGGGCAAGGACATTAGCTAGGTGTCTTCCCTGCACTTAGGCTTAAGTTGGAATGGTTGCTTTTGTTAAGGTAGGATCGACATTATATTCGAATAATAAGTGGGTTGGAGCTTTGTCTATTGTGTTAGGAACAAACGAAGGAGGGCAAATCTATTGGGAGAACGTTTGCTATTGTTATGTTTTAATTAGAAAATTCTTAATTAGAATTAATTCTTAGTATCCAAATTAAAAGCATTGCAAACTCAGACTGGGTTACAAAAACTGGGCAATACACAATCTTAAAGATGTAAGACAATTATATTATTTTGTCAATCTAAGCTTATAATACATAAACAACAAAAGTCTAGCCATGGGTAATTTTCTGATGATCTGAATTCCTCTTAATTCTTGTACTACTTTTGAAATAATCTATTTAAACTATCTAAAGCTGAATGTGTTTCCAATTCAGTTGACCCACCCGATTTTCACCTCAGCCACACCTCATCACACCAAACTTTTGTTCGGTTTATTATGGGACATGTCGCCAGCAATTACCTCGAAATAAAATAAAATGTACATTATTGTGTGTATGTTATTTAAATGCAGAGCCACCTACGGCAATTTGTAATGGCAGGACTTTAGTGCAGAACCAATTACTCCGGCTGGATGGAGCGGGAGGAGATTCCACTATCTGCACCTGAACTGACACAGTTCGCAGATCCTTGGGGATAGGCTTGGCTTGTTTCGAACACGACAACATAATTTACTTTTGTGGCAACTTTAAGGGACTCCCAACTCCGGCTTCAATCCACGCTGAAGTCACTTGACGTTCCCATTCCCATTGCTGCTCCTGCTCCTTTCACTGGCTTTCCCTTCCTGTCTGTCATGCTCCAATCATAAAAGCCCATAAACGTTACGCGTTTTTAATGGCAGCATATGAGTTGGAATGAGAGAAGGGGAGTTTGGAAAAGAAGTCGCGGAAGTGGCCAACTTTGTCTATCTACCCCAAAAGGACCTCGGAACCAGACGCGGTAATGGCCAAATAATGGCAGGGTGACCGGACTTGGGTCTTTCAACAGCGGGGTCTTCAGATACACTCGAAAAATATCAAGTAATAATAAGTCTCTAAAACCAATTCAACTTTGGGGAAGATCTATCATAAATCTGGCTTACCACTGAATATTATTTTTTTTAATGAGACATTTGTGGTAAGTTTTACCTTTTTTCAATAATGAAAAGGTTCTAAAAAAAATATTTTAAGACATTGTGAAGGTTTTCCCTTCATTTTTCTAAGACTAAAAGGTTCTTTGAGTAAGGGACGTTGTCTAAAAAGCGTTTGAACCCTAAACAAATATTATTTCGAGTGTACCCGACTTGGTTGCGTGTCTAGGGGGCGTTCATCATGGGCGAATTCAATAAGCCCGCACCCAGTGAGCGGCCAGACAGCCGGCAGACGAATTGTCTGGGCAGGGTCTGGTTGGGATTGGATGCCCCTCTACCCTCTGTCCTCTACCTGAAATACTCTCCCTCGAAATCCTTTAACAACCCCCTCCCTTTGCATGAATTCCATAACTCACCGCTTGAAAGTAGGGCTGCTCCAGGTAGAACTTAAAGTTCGTATCGCTCTCCTGCAACTTGGGTCCATTATCGTTGCGATCCAGCAACTTGATATCGAAGCTGCGCGAGAATTTCCTCTGATCCCTTGCGGACAACTTAACTGTGCAGATGATCCTGGCCTGCAGCTGTCCAGCTCGGGCATTCAAACCATTGAGCTCATCGTGATCCAGGTACTGTCGGGTGTAGAGGCGATTCTGTTTCAGGACGAAGTGGGAACTGCCGGCGTTGAGGGAGTACTCCAGCGACACATGTGGACCAGGTACTTGGCCGCCCGCGAGTTGAGGGCCCCGATGAGGACGGGCTCGAAGGAATCCCTACGCCTATCATGACCCTGCGACTCGGCTATGCTGTACTGCGCACTGCTCCAGAAGCAAATGTGCTCCAGTTCCGAGCAGTAATCCTCCAGCGGCTGCGGAACCACCTCCAAAGTGAGGTGCGTCACGGGCAGCAGTTCATGATCCGGCTGATCTCTGGGAAAAGCCGTGACCACATACTTGACACTCGAATTGGGTGTGCGGTAATCAGTGCGCATATAAATCTCGCCGGAGGAACTATTTATCCGCAACAGGGAGTTCTCCTCCAGGCTGTAGAGGTAATCACTGGCCAACCGGTTGTTGCTCTCCATCCGCAGCACTTGGAACTGGACCAGCGGGATCTTGGAGAAGATGCTCTCCGATTCCTCGTTTATGGGCAGATTGAATTTCACCGACGTGCTGGGAAAGTAAACATCGACGGCTGCGAACAAAAAAAAGGAAAGGAAAACAGAGGGTGGAAAAATCAAGTTAGTGCTGATGGCGTCATGTGGGATTTTAGGCTAGGGTGGGGTCATTGTTTGGGATGCTGCCACAAGTGGTTGACCACAATTGACCCACTCAGTTGAAGTGGGTTTGCGATTCCATTTGCGGATTAGTGTATTCATTTCCTTAGTTCACAGTTTACTGAGGGTTTGAAGTCTAGGAAAAGTTTGAAAATATTTATAGTCATCTTATTTTTTCAAGGAATTTATTTCCACCTAATTGTTAATAAATACTACAAAAATATATGAAAATTAAACACTTTCCAAATTATATTCCAATTATTTCAATTATTGGTACATGTAATTTTTTAATGTTGATACTTAAAGTACCTACATTTACTAATAAAAGTTTATAGTATTTATTTTTTGTATTAAATATAATTATTATTAATTCATTCCTTTCAAAGAAAAGTCCTGTAATATTTTTGTCGTTAAAACCTTAACCACTGTTCCAAGCCCAAATAAAATATACTCCCGAGGGTGGTTATCACTTTTGGGCTTATTTACCCATCATCAGCATCAGTGGAGGGACACACGCTGACAGTCGTCATCAAATCCAATCAAATGATTTAGTTTAATAAGCTCGCGTTGACCTTAATAGAGGTGGCCATAATACCCAACTCCCCATATCTACCAAATTGAACAGGGCGTATGCGTAATTTGATAAGAGCTCCATCCTAATGACACTCGATTGTTGCGGTCGTGTGTTTGCATGCGAGTCAAAGTCCAATACAAGCGATAAATAAATATAATACAGATATTGTTTATTAGCATATGGGTTATCAAAATGACGCCTTTTCCTCCGCCCATTTCCCCTTTCAAAAAAAACTCCCCTTGTTGTCATCTGAATTGAAGTGTCGGCGTCATCAAGTTGCGTATTGATTTTGTGATAACGATAAAGTTTTTGTTAGCCGGAAAAACTACAACCCCAGGCATAATTGGTTACAAATTTTCATGCGCCCTTCGTCCATGTATTTCCTGCCCCCAATTTTATGCCACAATATTTGGAGCAAACATTTGGGGACCGAAAAACTCTTGTAATGTTATGGTGTAAATAGGTTGGCGTATCTTGTTAAGTAAATAGAAATTAAATTCATTGAACTTTAACTGATTTATTTGCGGGGTAGTTAAGAAATTTATTGATCAAATCGGTTTCAGATTTGGCCATAATTTTGGAGTGAGGTTCTTTCCTTCATCAAAATTTTATTGATCTAAATGTTCCTTTAAAGGTTTGAGTTGATGAGTTTGATTGGATCTTAAATAGTGACTGCAAAAGAATAGAATGGTATTTTTATGTATTTAACTTATTTCAATTCTTATTATACGAGTAATAAACGGTCTGAAAATCTTTTAAATTAAATTACTTTTGAATGGAGTTATTGAATTGAATTGACTATTTACTATTCGATTGCCGTCCACAGTGATAGTAATTCAAATTTACATCAGAGATTATTAATGTTAATCCAAAACTAGCTCTATTTTTATTCGCTAGATTGGATCAACCGATTGGTTTACAGACAAAAATTGTTATGTTTATAGCAAGCCATTTTTCGCAGTGCAGCTAGTAAGGGGTACAAAAAGCCGCTAATTGGATGGCCACAAAGCAGGCGGACTTACCTCCACTAAATGCCTGTCATAATTATGCCCTAGCTTTCGAGAGGTAACCAAACAGAGACCCACAACACTCCACCCTCCACAAAAAAATGGGGGAACCTTTTTCCTGGTTACTCCCGCAAACCAAAAAACGATTGTGGGAAAATCGCTCCTTGATATGGCCTTTGGCAAAGTACAACATTATAAATAATAAAATATGTTCATTACAATTGCTGACGCCGCCCAGGCATGCGAAAAATGCTGATAAAATATTTAGATGAGGTTGTGAGTATGGGTAAACCCTGTAGGGTATGTGCCCACTCCAAACACGCACGCATTCATAATGACATTTTAAATGCGTGTCCTTGGCGCCCAACGTGGGACTTTGGGGCCCTGGAGTCACCCACAAAAATATATTAATGCTGTCAGCGTTCCTAATGAAATATGCGGGGTTACCAACGGGATTATAACGCCCCCAACTCCGCCGATTCCTGCCAAATGATGGCGCCAGTCCTGTTTATGGGTGAAGCGTTCTGCTCATGATTAAGTGCCAAGTGCTTCACTTTACAAGAACTCCAAGGAAGCAAGCATGAACTCGCGTTGAAGGAACCCTCCGATCCTGGGGCACACCAATAAACTCTCTTTAAAGTTATGCGAGGGGAAATTAAAAAAGATTTTTAATCAGAGATTGTAGGGAAATTATGGGCAATAGAACAACGATTATTTGGTTGTGTTCTAGAAACAAGAGCATTAAAGGCGTCCTTAATCTCCAAAAGAAGTTAAGATTTATCCAAAGAAATAAGTTTGCTTAAAAAGGAGGTTGACAAAATAGATGTCAAAATGAGAGGTTAATGTACAAAAGTAAGTTGCTGTGTCCCTTGACAATTTGTTCTTTAAATAAATCTGCAGTTGCTTGAAATTAAATGCTCACTTAGACTTAAAGTTTTAAAACCCCTTAAGTCAGCAAAGCCATCTCTTTTTTAAGCAGCAAACACTAACCAAATCCCAGTCCCTTAGTACAAAAGCCTTTAAGTAATCTACCACCACCGATTTGTTCCAATCAGTTCTCAATTAAAACTCAACTTGACCTCTTCGATTCCCTTAAGACCAGAATTCAAAGACCATTAAACCTGCGACAGGTGAGTGGGATTAAGCTGGTGATTAAAAAAACCACAACCACCCACAAAACGCTGACCAAAAGTCAACAACCGTAAAAACGAAAAAGCAACAAAAAAGGACGACAAAACAAAAAGCGTAAACAGGGAAGGACTAAGACTATTAGGTTATCTATTAGGTGGACAATTAAAAAGCCAGCGAATGGCGCATTAAAAACTCGAAGTGACACTGGATAAAACATGGCCTTAAAATTGAGGGAGGAACTGGATAGCCCAGTGGAAAATTTCTGGGGTGACTGGACTCATTGGGAGTTGTTACACTTTAAAAAATAAATGGTAATCAATACGGGCTTATCAGACAAAGTTTATTAAATATGTAAAAATGTCATATCTTGTTAAAGCAAATTTAACATTAAACTATTTTATAGTTGAAACGACAACAAACGATTTTAATGCATCTCCATTATACATTTTTTTTTTTTATAATTACCATAGCACTATATAAATATAATTTATATAAAATGTATAAAAATAAAATATAACCAATTAAAATAATCATTAATCATTAGTATTTAAAATTTGGTAAAAATTTGTAAACACATAACTTTCCAATTGAATTATGATGTTCCTTTCTAAAAGGCTTACACAATTTGTTAATACAAAATGAGCAACAATTTCTCTCCGTGTAGAAGAGCCGCTAATGACAGCACTGTCAACAATTGATGGGCGGCGACTCGGATCCCGACATGGCCATTAGCCGGGCCTGCGTACCTGAACTTGGTGGCCAGGTGAAATGGAGACTCCGAATGAGGTGCGGTCGCCGGATGAAATGTCAACTAGTTTCGCATAAACTAATTAATCTGCCCGAATTAATTGACTTGGCATCGAATTGGGTCGCCAGTTGTTTGCCTGCTGGATTGGCCAACTACCAAACCTTCCGGAGTTTATTGTCCTTGTTTTTCCCAACACTCCAGGATGACTCACTTTGGGCATTGGGTGTGCGGATAATTTTGTGTTTTCCAGCATCCGACTCACATTATGCTTGTCTACTGCTGCGTAATGAAAAGTTTGTCTTTGTCAGGGTTTTTAGTTTTTCCTGTAACGCTTTTCCCCATTCTTTTCCCTGTTGCATTGTTTTGCTCATTACTCATACGTCGCGTATGCCAGTCGTGGTTCTCTGTTTTCCTTGGCACTGACTGCAATTGTCTGCCATTGTGGCTATTCCTGCTGGAAATGTTGGCATTGGCCAATCTCTGGCCCTGGTTATTGCTCGAATTCGCATTATTAAATCCATGCCATCCTGTCTCTCTACTTTCACTCGATCGAAGTGTGCAGACAAAAGTGTCTTGAACGCTTTTTCTATTTCCTGCCGTGACTGTCCCTGAAAATTTCTCTTTGCCAGTGCCAAAGCAAATGGAATTGAAAACAAGTTTAGCACAAAGCTCAAATAGAAGCAAGTAATACTCTCTCCGTAGGTAGAAAATTATATATGAATGTAAGCGCTAGGAATTTTTATTAAATTTAGGCACGCATTTAAAGAAGTTTTTAACACAAAAAGTTGAAAAAAATATTATGCAGTATTCGAATTTTTTGACAGCTTATAGGAATAATTATTTAATTTAATTTAGAGATCAAATACATTTACCTTCAATGTAAGTCTAGTAAGGAAAGGGTATCTCCATCAACCAGAAACCAATTGTTTTGTATTGATTTAAATGTAATTTGTTTTTAAGTTTTCCTTTTTTCTCAGTCTGGCACAAAGAAGTGCACAGTCACAGTAGATAAGGGATTGAGAAAAGTAAAGGAAATTACAGAATAATCGCAGACTAGAAGTCACCAGGCGAACTTCAAAGACTTTGTCTTTGGCATTGAGTGAGGGATGACACTCCCGTCCAGACAACTAAGACCACATCCACAAATTACTGACCCTGGACGGTGATCGATGGGCGGGCTCTCTAATTGTTGCCTGTCATCAAATGGAAAGCATTTGTCAAAGTCAAGTCTCTTTAAATATATGCTAATTAAGGGGCTAATTAATAGGGGCTACAATTAGTCAAGTTAAGTTGTAAACTGAAATGTTGCTATTATTCTAAGAAGGCGGCTTAATGCGTTGTAAAATATATTTTATTTGCCAGTCAACTGACTCTAAAGGCTTTTAATACTTCCATAAAAAGTATAGAGTTTAACAAATTTTATGATTAATATTTACATTAAATTTAGGAGCAATATATATATTTTTTTTCAAAGCTTTGGACTTCGTTCATCTAACGATGTCTGTATTTTGCAACAGGAAAGCGAACGCATAAAAAAAGTGCAATAAATATATGCAGATTTGAGTCTCCCACATGAAGGAGCTGAATGGGAGTGCATTATGCACCCAATATCTGTAGCTGAATCACGCTATTTCTGGGATCTTAACCTGGGTGCGACATTTGGACAGACAGTGGCAGAGACAGATCTCATAACTGCAAATGGATTTCAGTTTTGTTACTATTTTGTAATGCAAAGTACCCTAGAAGACGGCGGACCAACCTTGAGTGTCTGATAAATGTGTCAAACGGGCTCATAAATCTGGCCAGTGTATGTGAGCAAAATATGAAATGCTTTGCAAAAGTTTTGTGGCAGCCAAAGTGATTTGAGATTGGTTATAAAGTTGGAGATATTTGGGAAGGAAATGGATATTGATTTAAAGAGGCTTAAAGTTATGGTTATCTTTTATTAAACAATAAATTAGAAGCAAACAAAAATAGAGTCTTTTAAGAAGTACCATTTATTATTTAAAATTTTTTAATAATAGTTACAATCTACTTTAAGTTAAGTTAAATGGAAGTACAAAGTGGAATAAGAAAAATCAGATACAATATTGCACGCCACTTTAAACTAGTTTTTATATTTTTATGGCACAATAGAAAAAACTACAGTAGTTATCTTGTTAAGATCGATGACTTCAAGCTCTTCTATATAATTTTCTTGATTCAGTAAATAGCTGAAGGCAAATTTATATCTTTTTCAGAAATAACTGAAAGTCAGTTATTAAACAAAACACTTTAATTGAAGTCATGAAACAGCCAGGGGCCACTTAAAAGTTTGCGGAGTGCGAAAAACATACTGAAACCCATAAAACGAACGCAGGCACACACCTATTGACTTAATTGATTGCACATGAATTCATGAATTTCTGGCGGGGAATGGGCTCAACTGGGACAGCTGGCGGGCACTTCGACACCTTTAACCCGAGTGCCAGATTGACTGATGGAGGAGTCACCTCAGTTCACATACGGAGGACAAAGTCCAGGGATCGAAAGGAACCTCTGGTGTCAGCTGTGCCGGAATGAGGCGCAGTGGTAAGTCATCCCCCGAAAAAATTCGATATGTCTTCGCAGCGTGATGAAATTATTTTTTGGGCGTGTGCTCGACTGGCACGTCATACAGTCAAAACAAATTGGTGTTAAGAACTATATCTTTATATTTATATATAAAGCTAAAATTAAAAAAAAAAAAATAAAATATATTTGAAACTCAGTATTAAAAGTTAAGAGGTTGTTCAAGATTAGTACACATCAGACATAATCAATTGATCACTAAGCCTCTTTAATTGCATTAAAAGTATAACGTATTACAATATGAAAACAGTACTTTTAAAGAGTATAATAAAGTGATTAATAAAAGCTAAGGAACTTTACACATATTTGATTTATAACTCATCAAAATACTCATTCAAAAGATGAAATCTTTAAGAATTATTTCTGTTCTTAACAGTCCTTAACAGTTGTAAATTACTGTTATTGTTAACATCACTGTTAACATAGTGCAAAAATTCAAAATTAGACCAAACTACACTTTAAGTACATATATTAAGAATGAGACTAAATGTATTTGCATGTACTCCATCTGATTTTTCAAATTTCTTTTTTATAACTTTAATTTGCAAATTCCTAGTTTAGTAAGTATTTTTGTTTCACTGTAAGACATTGATGGAGGGTCCCCGGGGGTTGGTGGTAGTCGGTAGTCCAGTCCATCACCGTCAGTCAGTCGGTTGCAAAGCCAAAAGCGAAAAGACAGAAGCCAAAAGCGAAAAGCGAAAAGCCAGGCCCACATATCGCTTACCAACTTGTCAAAACGTCAGTTCACACCTGTGGCAGTTGAATAAAGCCTTGTGTATTGCGTAGAACGCACCGGGCTTATAATTACCACAAAGAGTTAAGCAGTGCATCATAAAGCCAATAAAAGAGCCCCGAGCCCACAGTGCCCCCTCCTTAAAGAGGTCATAAAGGGGTTCGCACGTTATTACTCCATATCTTCGGTTGCATTCCCACGGCGCGACTGTTTGAGTTTTAGTTATCTGTGAGATTTGTTCACTGCCACTCGATGCAAATTAGTGTAATTGCCTTTTACGAGCTCTCTATTGGGCCAAGAACCAGGTGGAAAGGGGTTAATGGGCGCCCTTTACCGCTGATAAGTCGATCAGCTATTTACCGATTTTGATACCCTCAGCAATTAAAGATACCATTGGTTTAGCTCCACCCAAAAGGCTAAACACTTTCATTGCATAAGCTTTTGAGGCTTTTGCAATAAGTAATTTTATTTTCAAAATTCAATTTGGCAACCATTTGTTTTAAGACAATGAAAATATTGATTAACTAATTGCAAACTAAAAGTTTAAATGGAAGGGGTTGAAGGTATTCAAATATCTTTGGCGGAGAAATACTTTTATGAGACAATCATTTTTAAGCACATTTTTTTTAGCACAGATGGGTTTTAGGATTTTAAGTGTTTCGGGCAATTAATGTTTATTGCCAGTTTTTTTTCAAAAGAAGTTATAGGTTTGTCGTATATCAGGTACCATTACTTTTATTTTTATTTTAAACACAAGATGGTATTTTTTGTAAAAGAAAAATTTATATAAATGTATGTAGCACTGATAATTTTCTATACATTTTAATCGTATAAGATAAAATGATTAAAACCAAAATCGAAACTACTTTTCTTTTATAGTAATTATTCTCAAAATGCATCATAAAGTCAAATATTTTTTCATATCAAAAAAACCTTTCCAAAACTATAAGCCCCCCAGAAACGACACTCAAAATATTCTTATGACATACGTAATACGCTTAAGCAACATGAATTCAAATTGAAATGGCCATGTGATCAAACATTGGATCAAGAATTACCCAATACCATGTTATGTGAAGACCGAAGTCTTTTAATTGAGTTTCACTTACCCGCACAGTTGTTTTCTTGCTGTGTGACAATTGTGAGCAGCGTCACAATAATAATAACAAAAGCCTCCATCGTAGTCACTTTTGTTGCAAAAAGTCAGTTATAAACTCGGCAAATTGTGGCTTTTTCTCCCCGTTTCACTCACTCGTGTACGAACATTACATATTTACACATTTTGAACGCGTTTTTAATGGGTTTTCACCATTTATTGTTTATTGTTTATTTTTTGTTTGTTTTTATTTTTTCGTATTGTCTTTTATATTTTTTTTGTGTTGGTCTTCTTTTTCATTGATGTAGGCAATTAGCCACGTACGATTCGTCCACAAACTTAATTACTTTTGATCACAAATTGATAAGTAGCATATATCAATTAATGTGCGAAAAGCAGAGCAGGAAATGTGAAAAAAGAACAATGAGTGGGGCAGATATAAAGACCACGAACATTAATAGTTTTTTTTTTTGGGACAGTACTACTATTTATTAAAACGAAAAACCGAAGTCTGAATACCCTAGCAGTTTTTATGAGAATTTGTTATTCTGACAAAACATTGTTAAATTCATTAAAATATAATTATATGATGAATCCAAATAAACGAATGAAAGATTAATATTTAAAGTTTTACCCACATTTTACTTCTTAAATATAGAAATACTATCTGAAAGCGTATGAATAGTAATTATTATTATTGATAGCGGCGCCCACACTCCCCATTTGTCATTTAACCAATCTAATTTATCATTCGATTAATTCCGCACAAAATTCTCGAGAGCCGCGGGGTCTACGAATTCTGATTATTGCAATTCAAAATGAGCTTCGAATTTGTTTTCCTTTTTCGGCATTACAATATTATTGATATTGTTATTAAATGGTTTTCGGTTGCTATTTTTGGCCAGCGCCAGGTGAAGAGCTTAAAGTCTTTAACTTTGTTTTGTTTTTTTGGTTTTGGATCTTATTCCGCACACTTTTTTTGGGGTTTCTGAGGCCAAACCCCTGGGGTGTGTTGCTTTTTTTTCTTATTGCTATTAATTGTACTTTTTGCCAATTCATTCTGTGTCGAATCGCTTTCGGTTGTCTCAATCGGTTTTTAAATGGAATAATTTAATTAAATTATTTGGGCAAATAATGGTTTCTGTCTGAGTGATTACTTCACAGTTTGTTTGTTTGCTCTATTCGAAAAGTTAATGGGTTTTTAGGGAATAAAATCGGATGGGTATAAAATGTAATATTAAGTATAAGCTATATTTTAAAAGATTTTAGGGGATAGGGTTTTTAGAATGAAAACAAATAGTCCGATTTTAGTTAATACTCTAAGCTAATTGCCTAACTCGCTCTTATTTTTATAGTGACAAAAACTGAAAAACAAAACCATAGAGAACTATGTGGCAAATCCAAACTAACGAATTCTAAGCAAGTACCAAGGCAAACACTCGAGGAGGACGTGCCATGGAAAGAGCAATGCAAAGTGGAAGTACGTGTACTCTACCTCCGCAGTACCCACTCTATAGAGTAGGTATTCTATGGAGCCAGTACCGGCACTCCACTTCACTCCAGTTTGGATGGTATGTGATGGTATCCAGCGGTGCACGGCAGGTGTGATAAAAAGAACCCGAAAGAGACAATTGCGGCGTGAATTACCCGCTGGCCAGGGGAATGGCATTGGAAGATAGCACGCATAATTCAAACGAGCCCCAAAGTCAAACAACGTGATAAGCAATTCACAAACACTGACCGAAAAATGGCATTTCAATTTTAAGTAAACGTTTGGATGCTATACCTTTAATACGTATTAAATATAAAGTTAGGTTTCCAAAACAATGATTATATGATAATTTGGTTAGATTGGAGTAAGAATCCCGGTTGAGTATTGCAAATGCTATAATTTTAATGCATTTAAATGAACTATCAATACAAATGTTCAAGAATTAAAATGTATAAAATTATAATTTTTGACTTTTCAGTTACAGAATATATAGGAAACGTTTTATTCAATTTAATAGTTTGTCTTATGGGGCTCTTGAATGTAGATTTTTTGGTAACAATTTGAGCCTTAAGTTACTTTAATGGCTTGCCAAAAATGTTACAAAATCCAAACGTTTACCACTAAATTAATAAAAATAAAATTCCGTTTAAACTTTCAAAGTGGACTCCTCTATTTATTAAACAAAAACACTCTTCTCGTTTAAAAGGTGTTCAGTAATTAATTTTGTTAAACGTTCTGCTTATTGGTTTACCCAAATGTCGTATTTAAATTCACGCTTTTACCACAATTTTTTCGCAGTGCAGGCAGAGACCGACTGACTGACTGACTGACTGGCAGTCCGAGTGTCTGCTGTCTACTTTTCGTCTAGGGGGCTCTTCAGCACCTGAGCACTTTAAAGTTCAAATCTTTTGACACACTGGGAGCTCAGTCGGCGGATGCTAATGACACACGACTGACACAAAGAGGCTTTTCCAGCAGACACACAGAAAGACTCGCTGGGAGCCAACCGGTTGCCAATTTGGGAGAGTTTGAAAGGCCCATGGCGTTCCCCCATTAAAGGTTACCCGACCCAGGCGATCCGGGCGCACTTTTAAGGTGCGTCTCCTACAGGCCGTCCTGTTGCGCCAAAAATGGCAATTGCCATATAGGAATTACTCGAAGCCGGCGACTAACGAACAACCGACGACCGCAAGAGTCAAAGTACGACTGTGGAGGTTCTTCAGTGTCAGTGACTGCCCCCGACTGTTTTTAGCTGCACTGCGACAAAAAAAAGGGTTATAAGGTGACTAACTAAACATATCCCCAATGTAACTATTTATCCTGGTATTCCTGCTTCTTAATAAAAAAATATTTTTAAAAGTATTATTATTGTTTATACAAAAATGATCAACTAATCAATATAATCACTTAGTCTTACAATATTCCAATGTTAAATGTTGATTAGGACTACTGATTTTAAACATTCATCAATTATAGTCTTACTTATCAAATGATTATAAAAGCTGTATGTTGTTATGGGTTTAATATAAAAACTATTAATAGTTATAAACTTATTTGTTAAAACTACTTTCAAACATCTTATTTAACACAACAACTTTAAAAGATGTTCAAGTAAATAGAAGAACAAAATATCTTTTTATCAAAGAATTTAACATTTAAAACACTTTTCGCTCAGTGCGTTCGTCTTGTTAGTTGTCTCTGGTATTTTTTTCGTTCACAGACATCGGCGAATTGGAAAAGAATGCGAGCGTAGCATCAATAATTTTGGCCTGAACAACCTTAGAGTTCTTGTTTGGTTTCCACGAAAAAGGGTTCAGGTTCAGGAATGCCAGCCGCTGTCAAGGTGGCGTATGCGTGATGTTCTCATTGAACCAGAACAAACACAAATGGCAATATCAATCCAACTCTAATTGATCTCATTGTTTGAGTTTTAAGATCTGAGCACTTGTAAAGGTATTTGTAATACGTATGTAAATTAATCTCTCAACTGGCATTTGCATATGTTTCTAATTAATCTTCTGTCACCTAGGTAACTAAAAAAATATTTTTTAATTAAACTCACATTTTATTACTTGTCTGAGGTAAATATCTACATTTTAATAAGCTTTTCACCTGTGCTAATGAAAAATCTAATCAACCATCAACTCTGACATTTTATAATTGATGAATTGCACAGAATAAATTGTAGTTTTTTTGCACAAGTTGTTAGAAACTATAAACATCATAATTAAACCCCATGCAATTAAAAAGAAGTTAAGCCGAATCTAAATAATTATGAATTTAATATTTGAAACTAATCTATATATAATTTTTTACTAGATTTATTATACATGTTTACTTCTGTTTTAATTGCTGTGATTATCTCAATGTTATAGCTATTTCAGAAGCTAATAAACGAGCAATAAAAAAGAATCCAACGGCAGGTTTATTGTGAAAATTTACATAGGCATTTATTTATTTCAACATGTGTCTAATTTGCCGTCTTCAGTTTCGACATATTAAAATATTTCCCTCAATAAACTGTAATTATTAGTAGTCACAAATTGTGCAAAGCAATCCAACTCAGACACGCACAGCTAAATCACAATTATCCGGTGCCAATCTACACGATTTTTCGTATTGAGTTGTCAGTGCCACTCGAAGTGAGGATATTGGCTGCATTTGGAAAACCCAAATCTGGAAAATCTGGCCATAATTCGCAAATAAATTTCAGCGCTCGCTACATACGTAAACACGATCTTGATTTTCCTAGACACGATTTATGGATGTCTTGCAGCTGCTGCAGCTTTTTCGCAGACTCCTTAATTGTTCGGCTCAAATGGCAATTATTTATGGGACAGTTCAACAGGGTAATTAATTAGCCACCTTTTCGCGATTTGGCCAGCTTTTCCGCGGAAACACTTCTTTGACTGTGGGAAATCGCTGAGCCAGCAAACTAACCGAAGCAACCGAACCGCTTCGCACGAGCTCCGTTTGAAAAATGAAACTGAAACCGGCAACTGGCAACTGGCAACCGGCAACTCCAAAGCCGCAGAAAGCCACAAAGTCGTACAGCTTCGTGTTTGCCAGCCGATGTGAATTTCCACGATGACGACGTCATGAAAACACCCTCGACGAGTTTTCCATTTTCCGCCGGGATATTGCTATCGCTCCCCCTAATCACCCTCATCCCACCAACTAATATGCTATGTGAGATAATCAGATGTGCATGTTCTACGGCTGTGCATTTTATTTACCTTTGGAAACATGATCTCATGTCAAGCACTTTCCTTGACAGCTTCTTTTCTTTCGTTTTAATTTCACAAAATATTTGCCTTTATTGGGAAAGGGTTTCGGTTCGACCTTATCTCTCGCTTATCGCTTGGTAATTGTGGGAAATGTTGGTCTTGGGTAAATAGATCTTAGTTTGCCAGAAAATTCAGCAGGGGCTGGCATTGTAATTAAGATTATGATGTTTGCTTGGGCAGCCGGTGTTTCTGCATTACTATTGAGATCATGCCAAACAAAACATTTTATGAAAATAAGGGAGAGCAGAGAAAATGTTTAATAATTTAAAATGAAGTGATTTAAAGTATGATATACCATATAAAGTATATATTCTTAGCAGCATCACTAGGCGATTTGATATAGCCATGTCCGTCTGTTTCTTTACCGTTTGGAGATTTTTTTCCGAATTTTGGCCATCAAAAACATATTTTTAAAACAAATTTTTTAACGGTTTTTGTTATAACTTTGCCAAAATAAAATGCACAACCAAAAGGATGACTGTTTTGTGCAGCTGAGAACCAATACTATCGATTCCAGATTGATTTGGGAAAATTTATTTTTGGACCGATTTTGGCATTTTTCATAAGGGGTAACACTTGATTTTTTCCGAATTTGGGGCCAAAATAAAATTTTTTATCTGAGAATACCAATAGATTGGAAATTTTGTAACGAATTCAACGAGGTATGACATTCCAAGATCTGAAAATTATTTCGAAGGATTTTGATAAAAAAACCGACAAATCAAGCTGTTGTTTTTTTTATTTCAAAAACATGTATTTAAAAACACATTTTTGTAGGGTTTTTGGTTGTAACTTTGGCAAAATAGGTCCCACAGCCATAAGAATAACTGTTTTGTGCAGCTGAGAACCTATACTATCGATTCCACGTTGATTTGGAAAATTTATTTTTGATCGATTTTCGCATTTTTCATAAGGGTTGATTTTTTTTTGATATTTGGGCCAAAATAAAATTTTTTAGCTGAGAATACCAATAGTTTGGAAATTTTATAACGAATTCAAAGGTGTATGGCATTCCATCGTGCGACCATTATTTCCCATGGTTTTGGTCAAAAAACCGCAAAAAAAGGTGATTTTTCCGGATCTTTCGGATTTTGGCATTTTTCATAAGGGGTTCATCATTTTTGGCGAAATATCGACCAAAATGAAATTTTTTAACTGTGAATGCCAATCGATTGGGAATTTTATAAGGAATTCAACGAGGTATGGCATTCCATCGTGTGACCATTATTTTCCATGGTTTTGATCAAAAAACAGCAAAATAAGTTGATTTTTCTGGATCCTCCTGCATTTTGGCATTTTTATAAGTGGTTAGTTCGTAATTTTTATGAGAATCAATAGATCGGGAATTTATAAGGAATTCAACTAGGTATGGCATCCACCGTGCAAACATTATTTCCCCACCCATCAAAAAGATTTGGTTAGTTGTTTGTTGTCAAGTGTATTTTGGTGTGATTCTACCGTGTGCAGACGTATTTGATT
>JAYMZC010000143.1:0-38014 GCA_036346975.1 Drosophila prolongata | reverse complement strand
TCTAATTCCTGGTGATCATATTTAAGTTCCCGTTCCAATTCTCGATTAAATGCGTAATTCCTTTCACGATATGGTGCTGGCATTCCTAACGAATAATAAATTACCGCTCATGAGGTAACACATATCTTCGATCAAAACTAAAGCACGATTATTATCTCCTCAACGGGAATGCTGTCGAACGGACAGCCTCTCCTGGCTCTAAACTACCTCCCTGCCAAATTTCAGCTAAATCGGTTCAGCCGTTCTAGAGTTATAAGTGAAGTAACGAACACGTAACTAACACGACTTTCTTTTATATATAGATTTCCATTGTGTCTTTGTATTCCTCCTTGGCGGCATCAAGTGGCCGTCGCCGGTTGGCTCGCTGATGCTCCTTCGCTGAAATAAGAGGCGGCCTGCCCCTCACACTGGTTGATTCAGCTGCCGTTGTCTTGGGCCTAAGAGCTCAGGCGGAACCGGTGCCGGTCATCGCACCGGTTTTTACGCACCTAGCTTCGCAGAAGAGACTTTCCAGTGGTCTCGCGCAATCTTCCTTGATATCTGCTTTGGAAATAGAGCTGTTATTTTTATACTTCAGTCAAAGTTTGTAACGCAGTGAAGGAGACATTTCCGACCCTATAACGCAAATATATTCTAGATCAGCATCACCAGGAGTGTCGATCTAGCCATGTCCGTCTGTTTCTACGCACGCAAACTAGTCCCTCAGTTTTAAATCTATCTGCTTGAAACTTCCCCAAAAGTTGTCTTTTTATTGCAGATAGTATATAAGTCGGAACGAGCCGGATCGGAATAATCGGAAAAAAATTCAAAAAAATTAGAACTTTGCTGTTTATAATATTTTTTTTGCTGTTCTTGTGGATTTGGTTTTATTTAAATATTATGGAAATACGGTTTTAATTAATTCGGCTTGCCAAAGTTTGCTTCCTTTCTTGTTGTTTCTGTATTAATTGTTTTAATAACTGAGTGAGCTGGTGTTATTGGCTTTTTCTGTATAAGGCTTGAATTAAGAAAATCAAGTTCCTTAAATTTTTGGGCTGTTGCCCATGGGGTGGTGTTTGCTTTTTAAATAATAGCCATTTCATGTGCGCTACTCTTTTATTTACTTTGTTTTTCACGCCCCCGCGTTTAGCCATAACTCCATCTCTATTTTTTTCGGTTTTTTGCGGAGTCCCCCGGCCTGCTTACCCACCCAACCGACCGAGGGGTGCAGCCGTGTATCGTACGGCACGATTCTCCAGAAGATAGACGCGAGATAAGAAAATATAGTTAAAAGTCCAGGGAAAAAAGTAATAGTAAGATCAATTTTGCGCCAATGAAGTAAGTATTAATCGTTTTAGGAGCGTCAGAGAGTCAAGATTTGAGATTATAGGAAAAAGTCTATTATAGTCAGAACATAATACTCTGAAGGGCTCATGCAAGGCATAGTTAGATCTACAATGATTTAAAATTAGGGGAATATAACTTCTAGTTAGTGCCAAGTAGATTGCACAGAAAAGGTTAGCCGACTTACCAAGTCGGGGCTGTATAAGGTTATACATGAAGACAGTACCAATCATCGTTCTTCGGTTGGCTATGGAGGGTAAATTAATCAACAGAAGTCTACTAGAATAAGAAGGTAAGTTAAGATTTGCATCCGAGTTTTTGTATTGATTCAATACGACCAATATGTATTCCGTATTGTGGACTCCCGACGGGAGTACCATACTCCAGAATCGGACGGACTAGTGAAATAAATATAGTTTTAATTAAATAAGAATCATCGAATCGTTTTAATAAATCTAAGCACTCCTCTGGCTTTATTAACCATGGAAATTTTATTTTAGGGTCCAAGAGAACGCCAAGATCGTTTACAAAGTTATTCTATCCAAAGAGCTGCCACTTAACGTGTAAGATGCGTATATCGGATTGGCCCGATAAGAAGTCATCAGCTTACACTTGGAACCGTTTAAAGTTAGTAAATTATCGCGGCACCAGTTTTGAAAGTAATCTAGATCGGATTGTAAGTCTAAATGGCAGGATATGTCCTTATACTGCAGGCATAACTTAACATCATCTGCGTACATAAGTACGCGAGAATGACTTATAATTGATGTAAGATCGTTAATAAATAATGTAAAAAGTAACGGACCCAGATGGCTCCCTTGTGGGACACCGGAGGAAACACGGAGGATTTTAGAAATTGATGTTTTAAAAAGGACCCTTTGTGACCTGCTATTCTAACTTGAGAGCCATATAAGGAGATAAACTGGAAAACCTAACAGGTGCTTTACTAAGTAAGAGTAAATGACGTCTGTTTGAAAACTACTATTTAAGCAAACACAAATGTAGTAAGCTCTAGAGGGTTTTTGATTGTGAATCTACGTTTAATAAATCCGTGTTGACACGGAGAAATGATTGATCTACAAAAGTGCTGCAAGTGAGGAGTAATGAATTTTTCAAAAAGCTTCGGAATAGCTGACAACTTAGAAATACCTCTATAGTTACTGGCTTCTAACTTGTAACCTTTTTTGAAAGGAGGAATAACAAATGATACCTTCAAAATATTTGGGAATTGGGAAGTTTCTGGAGATAAGGTAAACAACTTGTGAAGAGGTTTGCACAAGGCCTTAGCGCAATACCTAAGCACGCACCCAGGAATATCATCGGGCCCTGGCGAATAAACAGGCTTAATTCGAAGAAGATCCAAAAGAGAAACGTTTTGTTAAAGTGGGACAGAATATGAGGTTTGACTTGGAAATGGTGTAAGAAGGCTGTGATGAATAACCAAAAGTAGAGTAAGTCGTTTGCAAAAATTGGGCAAACAAATCGGCTATTGCCTGATCTGTGGTTGCCGTCTTGTTTCACGAAGTTATAAATCTTGACCGAGCACTTAAATATCTGGCAAAATAGGTTGAGAAGAGGTATTTTTATATTTCCTAGAAAGTCTGGATTTTAGATTTCAACTCTGTGTCAACTCTTTGCGAAGCCAAGGTGATGTATTGGAAATTAACGGATAGTACCATGGAAAACAGGAATTAAAAAATGAGTTTATTGCAGTGTAAAAACATTAACTGCATCGGACATTTTATTGCATAAGTAAAGATCAGACCAATTAAAGCCAGAAATAAAATTATTTAGCCTCAGAAAGTCTGCCTTGCGAAAACAATGTATTCGTTTGGTTGATTTTTCTGATTCAGGTTGCGTGAGTGGTGCTACTCTGGACAGAAACACACCTTCAGGATTTGATACAAAATACAAATCAAGTAGGCGACCTAGTGAATTTCGAACATGGTTTACTTGAGATAAGGAGATGTCAAGCAGGTCGTCAATAAAATCATGCTGTGCTATAGGTAGTAAGACTTTCGATCCATCCTCAGTGGGCCAAGGTATATTAAAATCACCTAAAACTACCAAATGATCCCTACCGGAAAGCTTATTTGCAACAGACTTAATAACGGAAAGGCGATTTAAATAATGAGGAAGTTCGGACAACGGCAGAATATATTAGCAAGTTATGTATATTGAGTTACCAGGAAGCAATAACTTTACACAAATAAATTCAATGCTATTGAATTCCCCAAAAAATAACTCCTCTGACGGGAGGTTTAAGATCCCTCTCCTGGATCACTTGTTTGGGCCTAGTTATGATTAACGTAGAGGGTTTAATTGATGGAGACTCGATCTTCGAACGTAACGAGGTAAGAACCGTGTACCCAGACTTCAGTACCATTGTAAACTCTGACCTTGGCTTTTTGGTCGTTGAATATGATAATTCAGTCATCGACTCGAGTGGCAGGATGTAAGTCCCTTGGCTACAATGCACAGTGTGCCAATGCGCCTGTATGGAGGTTTCTAGTGCATGAGCTGTCTGATGATATTTGACAGAACGTAGCTTTAGATAGTTTGGACTACTCCACACATGGCCACAACGTTGTCCATTATTCGCAGCATAATATTACTGTGATTGCTTTTTACAAGCAAATTTAATCATAGGAAATATAATTATAAAGTACAAGGAGAAAGTGAATTGCAATATTTTTACAGACGCTACGAACAAAATTTCCCCGATGGGGGTATTAGTGGGCTCTTCAAGTCAAACTGACTTAAGGTCTTTGTGATCAAGTATATTTGGATTGACAATGTTAGCTTTGGCTAGTGTAATGGCAAGCATTAGTATTATATTTCTGGCAAGGACAGTTTCCTACAATGCACATATATTGTATGTTTGCTGTTTCGTCAAGTATTCGCGTGTACTCTGAAAGATTTGCCCTGTGTGTTACATATACAAATTCTTCCCATACTAGCACTTCGCCATCAATGATGGGAATATATTTCGCTTGCGAATAGTCAGCAAGCCATTTTCCCTGTTCTTGAGTGTGTTCTGGGCCTTTATGCTTTTATTTTGGACTTCGGACTGTTGGTCGTCTGGAAGCACCTGCACAATGTCGACTGGTTGTTTGACAATAAACGAGTGACTTATCGACTTATTATATTTGGTGTGGCCAATAAATACGCATTTTTCAAAGAGTTTAGTATGAAAGTAGGCTTATAGGTCTATACGACGTGGGAATTGTTGGTCTTTTCCCGGCTTTGCTATCATTATTATAATCGACTTTTTCCATCTCACTGGTAAGTGGCCAAGTTTTGCGATGACATTAAAAAGCTGGGTGATAGAGTAAACGGCGCAATATGGGAGCTCAATGATCATTTTGGGAGTTATAAGGTCGCAGCCCGGAGATTTTTTCGGATTCAGCTGATTTTTGATGATGTTAACGATTTCCTTTGGTCGAAACTCAATTGGCTCATGTTGAAGCTGAGGCTCATATGGTAAAGTCGGCAAAGTGAACGCACTATTGGTAGGATTTGGTTGGAAGACACTTTTAAGGTGGTTGGAAAACGTGCTGCTGCGCTAAAGGAAGTAAAATATTAGAGTTTTCGTCAGGGGACCATGTCGCACTAGGCATATTAAAATCACCTAATACTATTAACTGACCTCGATCTGAAAGTTTTTGGAAATGGACTGAATAACGGAAAGGTGATTTGCGTAAATAGGGAACTCAGATGATGGTGGAATATATGATGTCATAAAATTCTTTGAAAGTTAGTAATTCAGGCGAAAAGGTGGAGTCGACAGCAATCAGGACTTACCTCCTCCACCTGAAAATTGTGTCCTCAACGAACTTACGTATACACCCGGGTAAGGGGGTATTATACAGACGTTTTAGTAGTTCTTCGCAGGGCGTCTGGGTTTTGTATTCATTGATATGAGCGTTCCTTAAATCCATCCAGCATCTGGCTGTTGATAGTTGAGATATCCTTTGGGCATCTCCGTGAAGCTGCATTTCGATCGCACTGAAGAAAACGCTCGCCTGACATATACATGTTGTAGGGTATAGCTCCAGAATGAAATTTATCCTCCTGATGGACGGACTAAGTTGGAGGCAACATCCAAATTGCGGCAGTGGCCTGATTTGGCTCACGGCCTGATTAAGATGGATTTCTGATAATAGAGTCACTAGTTCTACCATTTTGGTTTAGTTTAGTTTTGATACATTTTTTACAAATTTAAAAGTTTTTTGTATTTTGAATTTTATTTAATATTATTAACTTATACCTTGTATCTTACTACTAGTGGGGGAGAACTAAGGTTTTTTTTATTTTTTAGTAACCCTTGTGTTAAGATCAAACGCACTAACTTTTTCAATAACTTGTATTAAACGGGTTTTTGCAAATTTGTATTTTTAAATACTTGACAGTCACACGGGTCAAGACATATTTTTTGTTGTTGTTAAAAACCTTACAACCTGAGCTTCGATAGCGTGTTGCAAAAATTGAGGTTTGTATAAACGGAACACAGCGATAGCTGGTTTTAAATTGCACTATGACGAACGATATTTTGGTTCTTTAAGAATATTACTTTATAAATAGTTATATCCTAATGGCTGCGCCAAAAACAAATTCGGAATCAACACTTTGTAAAAAAAACAAATTTCTTTATTAACAAAATGGTGTGAACGCGAACTTTGAGAGATAGGTCTGCTCCTTAAGATATTCAACTTAAAACTCAAACTTATAAACTACGCTGACGCTTAAACCTTCGATAAATTGAGAGTGTCAAAAATGAGAGCAATGAGAGCGATCTTGGTTTGAGCTGCGTCTGCAATTTTACGGTATTTTTAATGCAAATGTCCCCATTGCTTATAACGCAAGAGGAAGTTTACATTATTTGGCCACTCGTGGGAGCCGATAATTTTAGGTTCTTTGTTTACTGTGACAAATGCGTAGTGTGAATGTGCATATGCGGTAGATATGTGGCTGTAGATATGCTACTATATATATATATACATATATCTTTTTACAATTATAAATATACTAGCTGACCCGGCGAACTTTGTTCCGTCTTATCTTAATGTCAATAAATAGTCAGTTTTTTTTTATTGGAAAAAATACAAAAAAATTAAATACGTATATTAATCATTTACGTATTATTACCATGGGAAAAACATGAATGTTTTAGATTTAAACCACAAACTTTTAAGGATTGGCCTTGTGATTTGTTGATGGTCATGGCAAATGCAAGACGTATCGGAAATTGAAGTCTTTTAAATTCAAAGGGCATATCGGTTGGGATCATCGGTATCCTCGGAATGAGAACTTCCTCACCTTTGAATTTTCCTTTCATTATCGTAACGTAAATTACATTGTTCAACAATTTTCTAACCACCAAACGCGTACCGTTGCACAGTTTTGGTTGGTTTATGTTTCGAAGTATGATTACTACGGAGCCAACCTTTAGGCGTAAATTGTGCGGTGGTAAGCCAGGCACGTCCAAAGAGTTTAAAAATTCAATTGGATAGTTGGTGGCTTCATCTTCATTTGTGACGCAGTCAATAGATTTGGATGAATGCATTGTTCCAATGATCTTATTTTGAATTATGTAGTTTAGGTCATCTACATCTCTATTCTTAGCCGCTAAAATTGCTCTCTCACTCAACCATTCATTATTTTTGTATTTAGAAATAATTTCTGGAAATACATTGTTGATAAGTTCAATGTAACTCTTATGTTTGTTGTCAGTTGCCAGAAAGTAAAATCATTCCTCCTCCAAAAAATCTCGAGTCATTGCGTAAATCTTTTAATGTTCGGTTAAGTGCTTCTAATGCACGTGTATGCGCCATAGTGCATTCGTCCCAGATGATGATTTTCGATACCGCTAAAACTTTGGCCATTGCTGATTGTTTTGCAATATTACACGTTGGTCCTTCAATAGTTTGAAGATTTAACGGTAATTTGAATGTTGAATGAGCCGTACGGCATCCTTTTAACAATGTGGCTGCTATTCCAGAAGAAGCAACTGCAACCGCTATGTTAGATCTCGCCCAAACAGTTGCTAAAACTAATGACATGAGGAATGTCTTTCCAGTTCCACCAGGGGCATCTAGGAAATATAAACCACCATTTCTATTCGTACATTCGTTTGAACTACTAACTCTAATTCCTGGTGATCATATTTAAGTTCCCGTTCCAATTCTCGATTAAATGCGTAATTCCTTTCACGATATGGTGCTGGCATTCCTAACCTGAATAATAAATTACCGCTCATGAGGTAACACATATCTTCGATCAAAACTAAAGCACGATTATTTATCTCCTCAACGGGAATGCTGTCGAACGGACAGCCTCTCCTGGCTCTAAACTACCTCCCTGCCAAATTTCAGCTAAATCGGTTCAGCCGTTCTAGAGTTATAAGTGAAGTAACGAACACGTAACTAACACGACTTTCTTTTATATATATAGATTTCCATTGTGTCTTTGTAGTCCTCCTTGGCGGCATCAAGTGGCCGTCGCCGGTTGGCTCGCTGATGCTCCTTCGCTGAAATAAGAGGCGGCCTGCCCCTCACACTGGTTGATTCAGCTGCCGTTGTCTTGGGCCTAAGAGCTCAGGCGGAACCGGTGCCGGTCATCGCACCGGTTTTTACGCACCTAGCTTCGCAGAAGAGACTTTCCAGTGGTCTCGCGCAATCTTCCTTGATATCTGCTTTGGAAATAGAGCTGTTATTTTTATACTTCAGTCAAAAGTTTGTAACGCAGTGAAGGAGACATTTCCGACCCTATAACGCAAATATATTCTAGATCAGCATCACCAGGAGTGCCGATCTAGCCATGTCCGTCTGTTTCTACGCAAACTAGTCCCTCAGTTTTAAATCTATCTGCTTGAAACTTCCCCAAAAGTTGTCTTTTTAGTGCAGATAGTATATAAGTCGGAACGAGCCGGATCGGAATAATCGGAAAAAAATTCAAAAAAATTAGAACTTTGCTGTTTATAATATTTTTTTGCTGTTCTTTGGGATTTGGTTTTATTTAAATATTATGGAAATACGGTTTTAATTAATTCGGCTTGCCAAAGTTTTGCTTCCTTTCTTGTTTGTTTCTGTATTAATTGTTTTAATAACTGAGTGAGCTGGTGTTATTGGCTTTTTCTTGTATAAGGCTTGAATAAGAAATCAAGTTCCTTTAATTTTTTGGGCTGTTGCCCATGGGGTGGTGTTTGCTTTTTTAAATAATAGCCATTTCATGTGCGCTACTCTTTTATTTACTTTGTTTTTCACGCCCCCGCGTTTAGCCATAACTCCATCTCTATTTTTTTCGGTTTTTTGCGGAGTCCCACGGCCTGCTACCCACCCAACCGACCGAGGGGTGCAGCCGTGTATCGTACGGCACGATTCTCCAGAAGATAGACGCGAGATAAGAAAATATAGTTAAAAGTCCAGGGAAAAAAAGTAATAGTAAGATCAATTTTGCGCCAATGAAGTAAGTATTAATCGTTTTAGGAGCGTCAGAGAGTCCAAGATTTGAGATATAGGAAAAAGTCTATTATAGTCAGAACATAATACTCTGAAGGGCTCATGCAAGGCATAGTTAGATCTACAATGATTTAAAATTAGGGGAATATAACTTCTAGTTAGTGCCCAAGTAGATTGCACAGAAAAGTTATCCGACTTACCAAGTCGGGGCTGTATAAGGTTATACATGAAGACAGTACCAATCATCGTTCTTCGTTGGCTATGGAGGGTAAATTAATCAACAGAAGTCTACTAGAATAGAAGGTAAGTTAAGATTTGCATCCGAGTTTTTGTATTGATTCAATACGACCAATATGTATTCCGTATTGTGGACTCCCGACGGGAGAACCATACTCCAGAATCGACGGACTAGTGAAATAAATATAGTTTTAATTAAATAAGAATCACGATCCTTTTAATAATCTAAGCACTCCTCGGCTTTATTAACCATGGACGAAATGTGATTAAAAATGTTATTTTAGGGTCCAAGAGAACGCCAAGATCGTTTACAAGAGTTTATTCTATCCAAAGAGCTGCCACTTAACGTGTAAGATGCGTATATCGGATTGGCCCGATAAGAGTCATCAGCTTACACTTGGAACCGTTTAAAGTTAGTAAATTAACGCGGCACCAGTTTTGAAAGTAATCTAGATCGGATTGTAAGTCTAAATGGCAGGATATGTCCTTATACTGCGTACATAAGTACGCGAGAATGACTTATAATTGATGTAAGATCGTTAATAAATAATGTAAAAAGTAACGGACCCAGATGGCTCCCTGTGGGACACCGGAGGAACACGGAGGATTTTAGAAATTGATGTTTTAAAAAGGACCCTTTGTGACCTGCCATTCAGATAACTTGAGAGCCATATAAGGAGATAACTGGAAAAACCTAACAGGTGGCTTTACTAAGTAAGAGTAAATGACGTCTGTGTTGAAAACTACTATTAAGCAAACACAAATGTAGTAAGCTCTAGAGGGTTTTTGATTGTGAATCTACGTTTAATAAATCCGTGTTGACACGGAGAAATGATTGATCTACAAAAGTGCTGCAAGTGAGGAGTAATGAATTTTTCAAAAAGCTTCGGAATAGCTGACAACTTAGAAATACCTCTATAGTTACTGGCTTCTAACTTGTAACCTTTTTGAAAGGAGGAATAACAAATGATACCTTCAAAATATTTGGGAATTGGGAAGTTTCTGGAGATAAGGTAAACAACTTGTGAAGAGGTTTGCACAAGGCCTTAGCGCAATACCTAAGCACGCACCCAGGAATATCATCGGGCCCTGGCGAATAAACAGGCTTAATTCGAAGAAGATCCAAAAGAAGAGAACGTTTTGTTAAAGTGGGACAGAATTATGAGGTTGACTTGGAAATGGTGTAAGAATAAGGCTGTGATGAATAACCAAAAGTAGAGTAAGTCGTTTGCAAAAATTGGGCAAACAAATCGGCTATTGTCTGATCTGTGGTTGCCGTCTTGTTTCACGAAGTTATAAATCTTGACCGAAAACTTAAATATCTGGCAAAAATAGGTTGAGAAGAGGGTATTTTTATATTTCCTAGAAAGTCTGGATTTTAGATTTCAACTTTGTGTCAACTTTTTGCGAAGCCAAGGTGATGTATTGGAAATTAACGGATAGTACCATGGAAAACAGGAATTAAAAATGAGTTTATTGCAGTTGTAAAAACATTAACTGCATCGGACATTTTATTGCATAAGTAAAGATCAGACCAATTAATTAAAGCCAGAAATAAAATTATTTAGCCTCAGAAAGTCTGCCTTGCGAAAACAATGTATTCGTTTGGTTGATTTTTCTGATTTTTCTTCTATAACTCACCCGTGTCAAATATAAGTTCGATTGTAGGGTGATATGGAGCTTCAGGTTGCGTGAGTGGTGCTACTCTGGACAGAAACACACCTTCAGGATTTAATACAAAATACAATCAAGTAGGCGACCTAGTGAATTTCGAACATGGTTACTTGAGATAAGGAGATGTCAAGCAGGCCGTCAATAAAATCATGCTGTGCTATAGGTAGTAAGACTTTCGATCCATCCTCAGTGGGCCAAGGTATATTAAAATCACCTAAAACTACCAAATGATCCCTACCGGAAAGCTTATTTGCAACAGACTTAATAACGGAAAGGCGATTTAAATAATGAGGAAGTTCGGACAACGGCAGAATATATTAGCAAGTTATGTATATTGAGTTACCAGGAAGCGATAACTTAACACAAATAAATTCAATGCTATTGAATTCCCCAAAAAATAACTCCTCTGAAGGGAGGTTTAAGATCCCTCTCCTGGAGCTCTTGTTTGGGTCTAGTTATGATTAACGTAGAGGGTTTAATTGATGGAGACTCCATCTTCGAACGTAACTAGGTAAGAACCGGTGTACCCAGACTTCAGTACCATTGTAAACTCTGACCTTGGCTTTTTTGGTCGTTGAATATGATAATTCAGTCATCGACTCGAGTGGCAGGATGTAAGTCCCTTGGCTACAATGCACAGTGTGCCAATGCGCCTGTATGGAGGTTTCTAGTGCATGAGCTGTCTGATGATATTTGACAGAACGTAGCTTTAGATAGTTTGGACTACTCCACACATGGCCACAACGTTGTCCATTATTCGCAGCATAATATTACTGTGATTGCTTTTTACAAGCAATTTAATCATAGGAAATATAATTATAAAGTACAAGGAGAAAGTGAATTGCAATATTTTTACAGACGCTACGAACAAAATTTCCCCGATGGGGGTATTAGTGGGCTCTTCAAGTCAAACTGACTTAAGGTCTTTGTGATCAAGTATATTTGGATTGACAATGTTAGCTTTGGCTAGTGTATTGCAAGCATTAGTATTATATTTCTGGCAAGGACAGTTTTCCTACAATGCACATATATTGTATGTTTGCTGTTTCGTCAAGTATTCGCGTGTACTCTGAAAGATTTGCCCTGTGTGTTACATATACAAATTCTTCCCATACTAGCACTTCGCCATCAATGATGGGAATATATTTCGCTTGCGAATAGTCAGCAAGCCATTTTCCCTGTTCTTGAGTGTGTTCTGGGCCTTTATGCTTTTATTTTGGACTTCGGACTGTTGGTCGTCTGGAAGCACCTGCACAATGTCGACTGGATGTTTGACAATAAACGAGTGACTTATCGACTTATTATATTTGGTGTGGCCAATAAAAGTATTTCCACAGTGTCGGTTATCCCCTTGTCGACCGAGCAAGTTCAAACATTGTATTTTGAAAGCGCTCCACTTGTCCGTTTAAGGCGCTACGGAGTAGCTGAGATTGTGTGCGCATTTAATTAATATACTCAAATACTCAAATTCATGATTTGTAGTACGGCCGGTTTAGGGGTTCAATTGTCCTTGTGTGAACATTATGCAGACCTTGAAAACTTTACTGTTTTACAATGCCAAAATTTTGATGGCGTTTACGCCCTTAGGAACGATTATGTCTGCAAGCTCATCAAGTATTGGCTCTTTGCAGGAGAAGTTAATCTTGTTTAACGGAAAGCGTGCCTCCCCCAGAGCTATCTGATTCTGGAAACAATACAAGGGCTTATCCGTTCTTTCGATTGTGTGGGTCAGGGGAGCTCGCTGTGTATAGTGTTTGACGGGTTTGTAGAAAATTCGCGCCCCGGGCTCATCAATGCGCCCTTTCCACCTTTTAATTTTCGCATTCGGACTGGATTCCGATACTGCGAACGGAAATGGCTGTTGGTCGTCAAAGATATTTTTATCTTTGATATTTTTATACCCTTGCAGAGGGTATTATAATTTTGGTCAAAAGTGTGCAACGCAGTGAAGGAGACATCTCCGACCCTATAAAGTATATATATTCTTGATCAGGATCACCTCCTGAGTTGATATAGCCATGTCCGTCTGTCCGTCTGTCTGTTTTCTACGCAAACTAGTCTCTCAGTTTTTAAAGCTATCGAGTTGAAACTTTGCACACACCCTTCTTTCCTTTGCACGCAGTATATATGTCGGAACGGTCGGGATCGGCCGACTATATCCTAAAGCTGCCATATAACTGATTGATCGGAAATGCCATAACTTTGGTGTTTGTAAAGTTAGAAAGTTGGGATTTCCTATGGGTTTTATTTTTGGCCAATTAATCCGACCTACCCAATTTCATAAGGATCGGCCGACTATATCCTATAGCTGCCATATAACTGATTGATCGGAAATGCTATAACTTTGGTGTTTGTTAAGTAAGGAAGTTGGGATTTTCTATGGGGTTTTATTTTTGGCCAATCAATCCGACCTACCAAACATCATAAGGATCGGCCGACTATATCCTATAGCTGCCATATAACTGAACGATTGGAAATGCCATAACTTTGGTGTTTTTAAAGTTAGGAAGTTGGGATTTTTTATGAGTATTAAGAATGCATCATATGAATAATTTTGGAGAATATAATTTACAGAGTATTCTGCAAGGGTATATCAACTTCGGCTCCGCCCGAAGTTAGCTTTCCTTTCTTGTTATCTTTGACCGCGTACAAATAGTTCGCAGCATGGCCAATGCGCAAATTATGGCCAACATTTCTCTTTCGTTGGTGCGTAGTCTCTGTCTAATCTAACGTCCTTCATGGGACAGCACTGCGCCTACGCCATAGGTCGAGGCATCTGTCGTTAGATAAAATTCCTTCTTGTAATCGGGGTGTATTAGCATGACGACGTCGGATGCCAAGATATTTCTTAGCTTCTGGAACGCTTGTTTTGCGCTTCAAAAAGCTATACTGAAACAGGCCTTGCTATTGCTGTAAAACAAAGTTGCAGCGTAAATGTCAATTACTCCCCTATGGCTACTTTTGTGTTGAGCGCCAGTAATGTAGTCTCTCGCCGCAGTCGAGGGGTTGCAGCGAATGTGTTTACGGCGGTTGCCCAGACTGCATTTCTTCTATCAGTAGTATGTAGTTTATGGTGGAAGAAACTATGCGTTAGTATCGGCCCTTATGTTAAGTTGCAGCTCTAAGTTTTAGTTCAGTAACCAATTTTTAAATAAAGAAAAAAGTTGTCCGCTTACAAATTGTTTTATTAGAGTTAATAATGTAAATTATTTTTTTTATAATAAATAATAAGAAATAATCAGGATAATAATAATAATAATATAAATAAAATATAATAAATAAATAAATAAATAATATATATCGATTTTTATTTTAATTATTTACAGTTAGATTCACAATGTTAAACTGATTTTACAAAATGCATTATTCTTATAACTATGGCTTTTAGCGATGGCAGCGAAGCGAAAGTGGACTTTGATTACAGAATTTGGATTGGTCAAAACTGTGCCCTGATGAAATGGTTTCTAGGCTACTTTTATACCCTTGCAGAGGGTATTATAAGTTTGGTCAAAAGCGTGCAACGCAGTGAAAGAGACATCTCCGACCCTATAAAGTATATATATTCTTGATCAGGATCACCTCCTGAGTTGATATAAGCATGTCCGTCTGTCCGTCTGTCTGTCCTTCTGTCTGTTTCTACGCGAACTAGTCTTTCAGTTTTAAAGATATCGAATTGAAACTTTGCACACAGCCTTCTTTCCTTAACACGCAGTATATAAATCGGAACGGCCGATATCGGCCTATAGCTGCCATATAACTGATTGATAGGAAATGCCATAACTTTGTTGTTTGTAAAGTTAGGAAGTTGGGATTTTCTATGGGTTTTATATTTGGCCAATCAATCCGACCTACCAAATTTTATAAGGATCGGCCGACTATATCCTATAGCTGCCATATAACTGATTGATCGGAAATGCCATTACTTTGACGTTTGTAAGGTTAGGAAGTTGGGATTTTCTATAGGTTTTATTTTTGGCCAATCAATCCGACATATCAAGTTTCATAAGGATCGGCCGACTATATTCTATAGCTGCCATATATCTAAACGATTGGAAATGCCATAATCTTTGGTGTTTCTAAAGTTAGGAAGTTGGGATTTTTATGAGTGTTAAGAATGCATCATATAAATAATTTTGGAGAATTTAATTTACAGAATATTCTGCAAGGGTATTTCAACTTCGGCTCCGCCTGAAGTTAGCTTTCCTTTCTTGTTTTTAATTAAGGGCGTATATACCTTTTTTATTTTAAAAAATCGAAAATTTTTATTTTGCTTGTCTTAAAGAACAACTTCTTTAAAACATTTCTCCAAATTTTCATAAAGATTTGAGAGGTAGAAAAAAAGGTACAGCGCTTCTAGCCGCGCGCCTCGTCCCCGCCCAAACCCAAACTTGAAACTTTAAACGCGAATATCTCGAAATGGAGTTTTTTGAAAACTGACTTTGCGGTGATATGGATTGGCGAAAAACTAATGAACCGATTTTCTTCATTTTTATACCCGTTACTCGTAGAGTAAAAGGGTATATTGTATTCGTGCAAAAGTATGTAACAGGTAGAAGGAAGGATCACTAGCCGAGTCGATCTAGCCATGCCCGTCTGTCCGTCTGTCTGTCCGTATGAACGCTGAGATCTCGGAAACTATAAAAGCTAGAAGATTGGCATTTTGCATGTAGATTTTAGGAGTTCCTAAGCAGCACGACTTTATTTCCACATGGTGCCACGCCCCCTCTGACGCCCACAAGCCACAAGCTGTGGCCACAGTTTTAATGATATTATGAAAATTTTAATTGATATGTATTTGTTTCGTCAATAAATATCGATTGGCCCAATAAAAGTTTGCCACGCCCACTCTAACGCCCAAAAACCCATTAAACGCTTAAGCCTGGCTAGCGCCTACATTTCCGCCTTTCATGGCGCCATCTAACGGATGACTTTGAAACAGCTGGCCAAGGTGCTCAACAGAGTCAACGTTAATTCTCGATAAGGATTTCTATTAAAGGAAATTGCGATGGTTTTCATTTGTCAATACCGAACTATATCCGAAGAACTATGCAAATCAAATCAAGTTAGCCAAATTGGAGGTCTGAGTCAAACAATGGCGTATGTGTGTATGTATGTAAGCATATACATATGTATGTATTTACATAGTACACAGTTGCAATTGCCCGGCAAAGATAACTCCTTTCAAAGAAAGCTTTCTTTCGCTATAACCCGTTACTCGTGTTGTGCAAACATTTAGACTTTAATATACATAATACTATTTAAGAATGTATGTGTTTAGCCAATGTATGTTTAATATTTCTAGTCAATTTATTGCACTCAAAAACATAAACATAAACACAGCTGCTGGTGCAGGACAAAAGCTGCCTGAGCTAAAGCAGCGCTGGTGCTGATGCTCGTGATGTAAAGCTGCCTGCGCTAAAGCAGCGCTGGTGCTGATGCTCGTGCTATAAAGCTGCCAGCACTAAGAGATCGCCGAATTCAAATTGATTATTGGAACTTTTTGCCTTTTTTCCTGTGGTCACTATAATTCACATTATGTTAAAAAAAAAAAACAAAAAAAACACAAGAAGGCATATTTATATTAAGTTGTTTAGCTGAGTAACGGGTATCTAATAGACGAGGCACTCGACTATAGCGTACTCTCTTGTTTTTTTTTTAAATGTTCGTAATGAATTTTATTAGTACTTGAACGATCGCTTTTTCAAGTAAAAATTTTTATTTCGCCGAAATAGATAGTTTTGTAAGAATTTTAGCGTCCAAAAACGACATTTTTTGCAAAAAACGTTCCCGTATGCACAAAAAAAAAAAATGTAAAAACGTTCGTTCAAGTACATGATACTACTTTAAACTAATGAAATATTTTTATTTTTTCGGCTTCAGTTGACCCGTTCGTCCTGGGGAATTATCACCGCAAGGCTCTTTAAAAAAAAGGCGTTTAAGGGAAACAGCCACACCTTAAAAACTATTAAATATTTTTTCAAAATATTTTGCGTAAACATGTCAACAATCTAAACTTTCAGAAAATATAATCATTCATTTAATAAAGACAATAGTTACATACATAAAAAATCAAAACTTTCCTATTTTTTTCCACAAAAAAAGGTATATACCCCCTTAATATGATTGGTTTAAGCTTTTATACTGACGAATGGGTTTTCAGGCTTAACCCTTTGTTTAAAAGGTTGAATATTGTTTATGTCTGCCGTCGTTGAAAAAGGCGTGTGAAATGTTTATAACTAGGTGCCGCGAATCGAAGGCGTGGGAAAGATTTGATTTGACTTATGATATTGACAATTGGAATAATGGATATCTCAGGATATATGTACAGGTTGTGTGGGGTTTGGTATCTAGGTTATTTACGTATACTTCACTCGCCCATCCTTGCTGAATTTAAACAAAATTTATTTTTTGTTGGCTAGGCGCCTATAGGTAAATATCATGTATGTAGTTATGCTTAAAGTTATAATTATAACCCATTTGTAACTCGTCAATGTATTCTAGAAATATGTTTAAGGAATATCTAAAAATGTGTAAAGCTCTTCTTCTTCTTCTTTATCTTTTACGAGTCTTTTTATACCCTTGCAGAGGGTATTATAATTTTGGTCAAAAGTGTGCAACGCAGTGAAGGAGTCATCTCCGACCCTATAACGTATATATATTCTTGATCAGGATCACCTCCTGAGTTGATATAGCCATGTCCGTCTGTCCGTCTGTCTGTCCGTCTGTCTGTCCGTCTGTCTGTCCGTCTGTCTGTCGTCGTCTGTCCGTCTGTCTGTCCGTCTGTCTGTCCGTCTGTCCGTCTGTCTGTTTCTACGCGAACTAGTCTCTCAGTTTTAAAGATATCGAATTGAAACTTTGCACACCCTTCTTTCCTTTGCACGCAGTATATATGTCGGAACGGCCGGAATCGGCCGACTATATCCTATAGCTGCCATATAACTGATTGATCGGAAATGCCATAACTTTGGTGTTTGTAAAGTTAGGAAGCTGGGATTTCCTATGGGTTTTATATTTGGCCAATCAATCCGATCTACCAAATTTCATAAGGATCGGCCGACTATATCCTATAGCTGCCATATAACTGATTGATTGGAAATGCCATAATTTTGGTGTTTTTAAAGTTGGGAAGTTGGGATTTTTTTTGAATGCATCATATAAATCATTTTGGAGAATATAATTTACAGAGTATTCTGCAAGGGTATATCAACTTCGGCTCCGCCCGAAGTTAGCTTTCCTTTCTTGTTATATTTTTGATTGTTCGCTTATTATTTAAATTTTGTTCATTAAATTGTTATACCGTTGCGGAGGACATTATAATTTCAGACAAAAGTTTGCAATGCAGTGTAGGAGACATTTCCGACCCTATAAAGTATAAAGTATAAACTTTTCCAAAAGTTGTCTTTCTATTGCAGGTGGTATATAGGTCTCAACGAGCCGGATCGGACGACTATAACATAGGCGACTCTCATAGGAACCATCGGAAAAAAAATCTAAAAATTATAACTTTGTTGTTTTTAATTTTCTTCTTTGGGATTTGGTAATATTATTTTTATTTTATTTTTTATTTTATCTAAAGCTAACAGTTAGTGTTAAACTAAGAGCTAACGTTTCGTTAGAGCCATAGCAGCTTAGGCCTTCAGCTCGGGGCATAAATATGTTTATGGAACTAATATAAAGTTGTTGACAAAGTTTACATATTTACAAAGTTTTCATATTTACAAAAGTAATGGATAAATTGTATTTACATATTTACATATTGTATTTACATGTGTTCTTATTTCATATGTTGTAAGTTATTTTAGAACTGTTCAGGAATTTTATGATGAGTTGGGAGTTTGAATTTGTGGGATTTGCTATCATGGTTATAGGGTTGGGGTTTTGGAGAAATAGAGATCGTTGCAAGGTAAGGGCGGGGCAAAAACAGATTATATGTTGTTGCCACAATGGGCACACGTTGCTTTTGTCCGGTCTAGATAGTGGGCGTTTGTTAGGTATGTGTGGCCAAGTCTGAGACGGGTGATAATAGTTTGATCTCTTCTGTTTAGGGAAGAGTTTTTCAATACGAGGTTGGTCGTTGATAACTTGCGAATCTCTTGGTACCAACTGGAGGTGCGTAGTTGGTTTTGCTTTTCACTTTGGATTGATTTTAAAGGTCTTTTGGGTTTTGGTTCGGGGTGTAGGTTAGTGGAAATTTTGCGGCAAGTTTAGCTGCATTGTCGGCGTTTTCATTGCCAGTTATTCCTATGTGGCTAGGGATCCAGATTAATTTTATTTTTGGGAAGTGTTGAGTGATCATGTTTCTAATGTAGTTGGGGTAATAGGAGTGGTTATTGTGGTTTATAATGGCGGAAATTGAGGAAAGGGAGTCGGTACAGATGGCATGTTTGCCTGGCAGTTTAATGCAGATTTCAATTGCTTGCTGGATTGCGATAATTTCACTGGACAGTACCGAGGAGTAGTTAGGAAGTTAGGTATATACGAAGTTGTGATTAGGGTAGCAGGATTTCAGGGAATGGAAGAGTTGTTGGAAAATTATAGGAGGAGTTGTGTTTTTGTTGTATTTTGAAAGGGAGGTGTTGGTGGCTTTAATGATGTTGGACATGTTAAATTTTTTACAGGTTTTTTTCTTTATTGGGGAAAATGGGATTGAATGGGAGTTGCAGATTTTAACAATTTGGTCTATTGTGCTGGGGTATCTATGGGTTCTGTTCGGGGGTTTGGTGAGGGTTCTTAAGGGGGTGTCTTTGGCTTGGATGAGTTTTCCGGTAAGGAAGTCTCTTCTGTTTTCTATTGTATTAATGCCGGATTCTGCTAGTAGGTTGTTGATGGGTGTGGAGCGGTATGCTTCCAGTGCTGATCGTATTGCTAAGTTAAGAGTTTTTTTAAGGCGGTTGAGTTGGGATTTAGGTGCTCGGCCGTATATGGGAAGGCAGAAGTCTATTTTATAAATTATAATTGATTTGATTATTTGGACTAGGGTTGTGGTATTTGTGCTGTATTTGAAAGAAAATAGGTGTTTAACTATACCTAACGGCTTGGCGAGGTCGGATTTTAGTTTTTTTATGTGGGAGTTCCAATTGTATCTTTGGTTTATTGTAAGTCCTAAGATTTTTAGAGTGGAGGTGTTTGGTATATTTGTATCACCTGAGATTATTTTGGCTTTGCAATTGTGTTTGCGCCAAATATGTAAGCTCTGGCATTTTTCGACTGATAGGACTGAACCCGATTGTGAGCACCATTCGTATATGCGATTGAAAATGTTTGTTAGGTTGGATGTAGGGTTTTTTCTCTTATTGTGTTGGATGAGGAGGTGAAAGTCATCGGCGTAAGCGCAAAATTTAATTTCATTTGAGAGTGATAGGGTGTTGGAGATGGAATTGTAGGCAATAAGAAATAGTATAACTGATATAGGCGAACCTTGCGGGATACCGTTGTTTAGGGGGAAAGTATTGGAAAGGCATTTTCCTGATTTGACTATAATTTTCCTGTTTGTCATAAAATTTGTTAAATAGTTGATAATTATGGGACCTATTTTCTAATTGTGCAGTTAATGAATGATTGTGTGGATTCCTATTCTGTCGAAAGCTTTTGTAAAATCAAGTGATATTATTGACAGGTGTTTTTTGAGGGCAATGGATCTGGAAGCTAGGTGGTCTACGTAGAGCAGACTATTTAGAACAGATTTGCCTCGCTTAAAGCCGAATTGGCAGCTGTGGATGTGATCGTTATTTAAAACGAACCACCACAACCTTTTAGCCATAATTTTGTCTAGTACCTTGGCTAGACATGGGTTTAAAGCGATAGGTCTATACGATTTTATTTCTGTTTTTGGTTTGTGCGGCTTAATCATGGGTAATACAAGACTGAGTTTAAAGGATTGGGGGATGTGGGAAAGGAGTATGTTGTTAAAGTGGTTAACTATTCTATGTTTAACTGGGATGGGAAGATTTTTGATCATGGAGTAGGAGATTCGATCTAAGCCTGGTTTGTTGCCTCTTAAGGAATTCAGAGCAGACGAAAATTCAATCAAGGAGATATGTTTTTCTATTTCTGTGTTTGAGGGGTGGTAGGTAGGGATTGGGTTCAGTAGTTCTTTGTTAATGCGGAATTGGGGGGAAAAGTTCCTGTCTTCGGCTTGTTCAGACCAAGTTTGGCCAAAAGAGTTTGCGATCTCAGTTTGGTCTGTTATTTCAGCGGGAATGCATATGCAGTGGATGTGTTTCTGCGGATAGAGGCCGCACAGTCGTTTTATGTTATCCCACGTTTTCGTAGGGTTTGTAAACTGATTAATGTTTTCTGTAAATTTTTTTATAGAAGCTTTTTTTGCTTCCCCAACAGCTCTTTTTAATTTGGCGTTAGTTTTTTTGTACTCGATGTTGTTGAAGGTATTAATTTCTCTTTTTAGTTTGTTCCATTTATTGTTTTTGTTTTTTTTAAGAAGAGATAGTTATTTGTTCCACCAGGGAACAGTGCGGTGAAGGAAGTAGGTGGTGTTTTGGGGTATAGAAAGGTGTGCACTTTGTATTATTATCTTTTTTATAAGCGCTGCCTCACGATTGACGTTGGGGCTTGGTCGGATCGAAGTGTTCAGATTTGCAGCTTTTTTCTTGTAGAGGTCCCAGTCTGCAGCTAGGAGTTTGAAAGATGGTTTGGAAGTAAAGGTGGGAGAGGTTGGGTTGTTAAACATTGATATAAGTATAGGGAAATGGTCACTACCGTGAAAGTCGCCCAACACTTCCCAGTGGATCTCTGGAGCTATGTAGGCTTAGGCAAAGGATAGGTCAATGTGTGTGAAGGTCTTGTGGGTGGAAAAATGAGTGGGTACGAGAAGTACGTAATCAGAGTGGTCTATGTATTCGGCTATTATTTTACCTCTTCTGTTTTGGTTTGGTGAGCCCCAGAAGGGGTGCCAGCTGTTAAAGTCGCCCACCACTAGTCTGTGGTCACTTGGCGAATCAAGGACGTTTTCTAGGTTGGTTGTATTAAATGTTTTGCAAGGAGAGATGTAGGCAGAGATTATATTAAATTTAGCCTTGGAGTAAATGGTAACTCCAACAGCGTCGAAGTCTGTGCTAAGAGTGATGTGGTTTTGAGAGATGGAGTTGTGGATTAGGAGGGCTGTGCCGCCAAAACTGTTGCTGTTGTTGACGCTAGTATAGAGTGTGAAGTTGGTTGGGGTGGGAAGAGAGGAAAGGTTTGATATATGGGTTTCTTGAAGGGCTACAATGAGTGGGGCTTGTGCTTTAATTAACATTTGTAGTTCTAAATAGTTGTTTCTAAAGCCGTGAATATTCCATTGGATAATTTTTAACATATTTGATTTAGATTAATGTATATAATATGTGAATAAAAATTAAAGTTAGTTGTATGTTATGTTTAATTGGATTAATGTTGTGGAGTTTAGGATTCGGTGTTGGAGAGAGCTTTGAGTTTTGCTCTGGTTAGAATTGAGGTTTGGTCGCTTTTTAATAGACGTTTGGTCCTATTAGAGGCGTTTAGTGGGAGGATTTTTGCTGGTTTTTTTGATGTGGTGCCGTTCTTGGAGGTGCTGGGTGTTTCCGATCCGGATGACATGGGTTCGTCTTGGGTAGGGTCAGTTGCGATGGGTAGGTCGAATTCGTTTGGTTTGTAGCTTACTGTTTTCCTGATTGTTGATGGTTGTGTTTGTTTGGCGTTTGTTGTGTTGAATTTTGCTGTTGAGGAGTATAGTGAGCCGTCGTGGTGCCGTTTGTTGTATATTGACCAAGCTGACTTGGTGTCCATTTTTTGTAAGGTCTTGATTGCTTGGACTTCCTTGTTGGACAGGAAGATTGGGCATATTCTGTTGCGGGCGTGGTGATTTGTTTGAGGAAGTTTTTTGCGGTGCAATTAACGCAGTTTGCTTCGTTACGGCATATTTCTGAGGTTGCGTGGGCTGCAAGTCCGCAGTTTCCACAGGTATCGGCGTTTTTGCAAAATTTAGCGGTATGACCATACTTATAGCAGTTGTTGCAACGCATTGGAGGCGGAATGTAAGGACGTACCTGAACTCTTTCGTATCCGATGAACAAATTTTCTGGTAGGTTGGATGTTTGAAGGTAATTTTGATGAGGCCTGTTTCATTTTCTTTTTTTTTATCAAGTGGTTGTCCGGGGATGTATTTGTAGTTTTCCAATATTTCAATTTCTTCAATTTCTTCAATGAATATATAATTCCTTTAATGCAGTTTAGGATGCGATGTTCAGAGATTTGAATGGGGATAATAACGTGGGGATTATTTGTTGGCATTATGTTTAGTTTGATTAGTTTTTCAGCTTGAATCTTGTTTTTTGATTTTATTAGGAGATTTCCGTCCTTGGTTTTTTTAACACTGTTGACTTCTCCATGAATTGCATAGTCAATGGTTTTTTTAACCACGAAGGGTGAAATTTCAGTCAGAGACTTGTAGCGATCATCTAAACTAGTTGCCACTAGGAATATTTCATCGGGAGGGTGTTTTCTCCAGATGTCCGGAGGTTCACACATGTTGGGGTCAACAAACTATAAGATTGCTTAAAGTTGCCGAATTCGTCTGTTGCAGCGCTCGAAACGTAGATAAGAGGTCTGTTTTTTTTTCGTTTGCTTTGTGCTTAGATGTTGCGTTACTTATATGTCTCGCGGAAGAACTCGTCCGATCGCTTAGGCTGTCGAGGGTGAACTGATTGGTAATATTATATTTTTAATATTATTATGGAAATATGGTTTAAATTAAATTAAAATCGGCGTTTATATAATGTAAATCCCATAGAATCTGCTGTTTCTCTATTTATCAAAAAATTCCTTTGAGATAAAGTAATTATTGTCAAAATCGGAAAACAATATCATAAAGCTGCATTAGAAACGATGGTAAGCTTCACTGTTTTTAGCAATATAGGCATAGAAATCGAAATGTAGTCGTTTTGTATTAACTGCATGATTATATAAACTTCGTCTTTTATGTTTTAATTGTCTTAGTGTTAAGGTAATTTCTGGTATGTTTTTATACCCTTGCAGAGGGTATTATAATTTTGGTCAAAAGTGTGCAACGCAGTGAAGGAGACATCTCCGACCATATAAAGTATATATATTCTTGATCATGATCACCTCCTGAGTTGATATAGCCATGTCCGTCTGTCCGTCTGTCTGTCCGTCTGTCTGTCCGTCTGTCTGTCCGTCTGTCTGTCCGTCTGTCTGTTTCTACGCGAACTAGTCTCTCAGTTTTAAAGATATCGAATTGAAACTTTGCACACACCCTTCTTTCCATTGCACGCAGTATATATGTCGGAACGGCCGGAATCGGCCGACTATATCCTATAGCTGCCATATAACTGATTGATCGGAAATGCCATAACTCTAGTGTTTGTAAAGTTAGGAAGGTGGGATTTCCTATGGGTTTTATATTTGGTCAATCAATCCGACCTACAAAATTTCATAAGGATCCTATAGCTCTCATTTAACTGATTGATCGGAAATGCCATATCTTTGGTGTTTGTAAAGTTAGAAAGCTGGGATTTCCTATGGGTTTTATATTTGGCCAATCAATCCGACCTACCAAATTTCATAAGGATCGGCCGACTATATCATATAGCCGCCATATAACAGATTGATCGGAAAAGTCATAACATTTGTGTTTGTAAAGTTAGAAAGTTGGGATTTTTGATGGGTTTTATTTTTGGCCAATTAATCCGACCTACCGAATTTCATATGGATCAGCCGACTATATCCTATAGCTGCCATATAACTAAACGATTGAAAATGCCATAACTTTGGTGTTTTTAAAGTTAGGAAGTTGGGACTTTTTTATGAGTATTAAGAATGCATCATATGAATAATTTTGGAGAATATAATTTACAGAGTATTCTGCAAGGGTATATCAACTTCGGCTCCGCCCGAAGTTAGCTTTCCTTTCTTGTTTAAATTGAGATGTTTCAAATATTTTTGTTTGATTTATTTTTATCATATGATCTTCATAGTTAAGAGGTATTTTTATAGTACCTGTGTTCAGAAGAAAGTTTGTTAATGATTCTAACCTTTTCGTTGATTGTTTTATGAACTCTTTCTATATCGACTAGTTGTAATTTCAATATTGATATTTTCCTTTTGCCACCAATTTTGTAATAATTAATATACAAGACCAGGACCTTGATCCATTTTAATTGTTTTCAATAATAGAAATGAATTTTGAATGTATGTATGTATGTCGATGCATGTTCAAAATTTACGTGGGTCAATAAAATAATAGTCTATAATATATTTATCGCAAATATTTTTGGGTTTCTGGAGTTTCTTCAAAAGGTGAGCAACTTTTCTGTGCTCTGCTTTGCATAAATTACAAATTTCACAATTATTAATATTATTTTTAATTCGTCATAAGTCTTTTTAATACCTAGATGTATTGTTTTTTTCGTGTATTTCTAATATTTTTCATGAAAGTCTGCATATTTGGCAAGTTGGGAAGTTTTACATAAGTTATTATGTAACTTCGTACCCGTATTTGGTTCTATTAGTTTCATATAGGCTCGCTGAAAAATAGCGATGCGATCAAATTCTTTAGTTCTGCGAATGCTTTTTGGTGCACTGGACGCCATGTCCATGGTACGTTCTTGTCTAGAAGTCTACGTAATGGTTCCGCAATGGTGGCCTTCTGGGGCAAGAATGAGTGATAAAAATTGGTCAGTCCCAGAAACGCTTGAAACTGTTATTTTCTCTTTTGGCGGTGGCGCCTCATTGATGGCTCTAACTTTATCGGAGAGAGAGTCAACTTTGAATCCAAGGAATTCGATGGAAGACACTCCAAACTGTACATTTTTCTTTGCGCAGACGCAATCCTGCCTGGTCCATACGGGCTAGAACTTCATTTAGTCTACCCGCAAGTTCTTCTTCTGATTTACCCATTATTACAATATCGTAAAAATACGGAAGGACTGTAGTATTCTTTCAATGCAGCTTTGGAATATTCCTGGGGCTGATGAAATTCCGGAGTTGATTGATTATTGCTTATCTCTTGTTTTCGCCGGCGCTTTTTTCAGCTTGATCGACAGTTCGGCGCTTATCCATGTTTTTGCTTCAAGAATAATAAGTCTACCGCAATTGGACGTACGGTTAATACTCGTGACCGTTAACTCCGTCTCTCTCTCTCTCTCTCTCCCTGTACTAAAATTGTGGACTTAAGTAAGCTTACGCACAAGGGATTAAGATCACATCCTCGTCGCCAATTTTATGTATGCGCAAGTATATATTAAATTTTTTAAAATGATAACAATAGTATAGTATAGGAATAGAATAGTAGTACAGGGATTGATTATAATGACGGGGAATTGAAGATTTGCCCGTGACTGCAGCTCGATCTGCATGGGCTCTTAATACACTACTCTCCAGACCGCCCACTGATCCTAACTTCCACGAAATGGAAGACTGCGTTTTACTTCCGCACGGTGTCAAAAACAGGAACTACGCGCAGATCGACAGAGAAGCTGTAGCGTTAGTCGCGGGAGTTAAAAAATTTCATAACTATTTATACGGAAGGAAGTTCACGCTTATTACAGACCATCGCCCACTGCTGGGAATCTTTTCAACAGAAAAGCCAATTCCTCAAATCATTTCCAACCCGATGATGCGTCGAGCTATTTTTTTTTGAGAGCGTATAAATTCAAATTAATTCATCAGCCTGGAACCAAAATTAGTAACGCAAATTTCCTAAGCCCCTGCCCAACGTAAGAAATACACCATGAGCCACGAACAGAAGATGTTTTAATGATCGAATGGGCAACTGATCCCACTGTCACCGCGAACACCTTAGCAACCAACACTTCTAAGGAATGCAGCCTTAGGAAGGTGCTCAACTGAGTGTTAAGGGAATGGGGTAGTGTTAAAGTTCAGCGTCATGATGACCTGTACCCTTTCTTCGTTCGGCGAAACGAACTGACCAGTTATTCCCCTTATGGTCAGGCAGGAAATTCTCTCTGCGTTACACGCATACCAGCCGGGAATCGTTAGAATGAAGGCTTTAGCCCGAAGTTACGTCTGGATGCAAATATCGAAAAAAGCGGTGAGTCAATGTTTAGCGTGCCAACATACGCGGAATTCCCCCTCAAGATCAAACGTACAACACAGGGAGTCTGCCAAGAAACCATGGTCCCGCCTGCACATTGATTTCGCCAGATCGTTTCAAGGGATTCCTTTATGAAGTGGCTTGAAGTTTGCCCCTTAATCACCATCCTTCGGCAGCTGTTTGCCACTCATGGCATTCCGGATGAAATCGTGTCGGTACTGCTTTCACCTCCGAGGAGTTTAAGTTGTTTACGAAAACAATCGGATCCGTCACATCCGACGGGCAGGTCGAACGAATGGTTCAAACCACGAAGAGTTACTTGAAGAAACTAGATTGTCACACTGACATCAACTTAGCTTTAGCTCGTTTCTTGTTTGACCAACATACTACTCCACATTCACAAAGCATCTGCAACGTGATTCTCTTTTCCTTTAATGTACTTTATTTCATAATGAAACTCTCTAAGTTTTATTTTCCAACGTTGTAATTTCATATAAGGTTATTTTATGATTTGAAACCAAACAAGCGGCTTATGGTCAGAGCGCGTAAATTTAAATTTTTTAGTTTTAAGGCGAGACCGGGAGCCAAAAAAGCTTTCATTCGCTCAATTTCGCGTTTTTCGTTTACATAATAATAATAAATAAATTAATAATACATTTTTCTGGTGACCCCGATGTGTACTTCTCTTAGCACTTAACTCCCCTTCACTGCTTGCGTTCGGCATATTACTCGTTAGTCGTTTTTTATATTATTTAGTACATAATATTAATAAAAAATAAATATTTATATATTTATATTTAATACCTCTTCGATTCAAAAAAAAAAATAAATAAGAAATAAACGCAATGGCAACCAAGGATATCGAAGAGCTTAAACACGCAACGCAACTTAAATGACAGAAAATTGTCTTTTAATCCGGTTGAGACTCTAGCTCATTTAGAAATCCTAAACAAGAGAGAACGCTATAGTCTGGTGCCCCGACTACCAGATACCCGTTACTCAGGTAAAGGGAGTGCGAGGGAGATGGAGATAGAAACTTTGATCACGCATAACTTTTTAACGAATGGTCCGATTTGAAAAATTTCTTCTACATTTCGATTGGTATTGATAAACACAATAAAACTGCATTTTTACTTTTCCGAAATATTTAAATTTTTAAAATCGTATATAAGCGATTGTGGGCGTTAAAGGGGGCGTGGCACCTTTTTGAAACAAACTTGCGCTGCGTAGGAACTCCTAGAAGCTGCATGCAAAATGCCAATCTTCTAGCTTTTATAGTTTCCGAGATCTCAGCGTTCATACGGACGGACAGACGGACAGACGGACAGACAGACAGACGGACAGACGGACAGACGGACAGACGGACATGGCTATATCGACTCGGCTAGTGACCCTGATCAAGAATATATATACTTTATAGGGTCGGAAACGCTTCCTTCTAGCTGTTACATACTTTTGCACGAATACAATATACCCTTTTACTCTACGAGTAACGGGTATAATTAGCCTATTGAAAATGCTTGACTTCTTCAAAACCAAATAGAAGTGAGAGATGCAAAAGATGTCGTTTGGAGTTGGAAGGCAGTGCAGTGCAATGTACGATAATGATTGCCTTTTTTTTTGACAACATATCGACAGCTACAGCCTTGAGAACCCTCATCGACACAGTCACAGCTCTTTATGAGCTTGCTGTCTATTGGGGATGATAGACGCATTACTAATGCTATTTTAATACATCTGGTGATGAGCAAGTTTAATGAAGGAACTATAAGAAAACGGGAAAAACAATTAGACTATACTTCGCTTCCTCTTTGGAGCGAATGAGAGACGAACAGGCGTTACCAACACATGGTAGCGGAAGAGGCTTCCAAGCCCAAAACTGTTCAGCAGGTCCAATCTAATCCTAAGAAGAATGGAAATAGGAGTTTTTGGTTTGTCGTTGCCAGGAACGACTCGGTACTGCGCTTCCTTCGCTAACAGCTCAGCAAAGATTCGATTTCGCTAAAGAGCTCCCTTGTGCATTAACTGCCTTCGAAAGGGACACAATGTCAAATAATGCAAATCAAACATACGTTGCTGCATATATTATATTTTCCGAAAAACACTAATCTCGCGTTGCCACCCCATTCTCAGCCCACGCTCATGCAGGAGACTCCATCCGCTGCGACCGCATCGAATAGAGTCATTCTTGCAACTGCTATTGTGAGCGTTGCTCGACTCAGGATCACAAAATAACTTTGTGACCGATGAGTCCGCTCAGAGACTTAACATTATAAGAGAGGACGTGTGCTTGAGTTTACGAGGCATTGGTGGGACTAATGCCCAAGCTCCAAAAAAAATACACTCGGTTGTGAAGTCGCGATTAGGGAATAGCCAGTTGTCGTCCGATTTTTGGATCCTATAAAATATGTTTTTGGTTATCATCCGGATCATGCAGTGAACACCAGCTGGTGGAGAGTGACTGAAAATATTCAATTGTCAAATCCATTCTTCTTCAAGCCCCAAGTGTCTGGCAGATGTGCCTCTGAAAATAAAGTAAAGGCTGACAAAATGGTACATCTCAGCTGCCAGGAGGAAGCTTTGGAGTCAATTGACACAACCCTGCAGAAATTTTGGTCTGTGGAGGACCTGCCGCCCAAGGCTAAAGTCCATACTCCTAGGCAGCAACTTTGTGAACAACACTTTGAGAAAAATACTGTCGTCCAGTAGATTTTGGGTTCGTTTGCCGTTCAAATCTGACCCAAATTCTCTTGGCTCATCATACGAAGTTGCGAAACGTAGATTTTTGTCGCTAGAAAGGAAATTGTCAAAGGACCCTTCGTTAAGGAAGATGTATATTGAATTCATGGACGAATATGTTTCCATGGGCCACATGTCTTCCACCAATGACAAAATTCCAAACACTCCGCACTATTTCATTCCGTAACAGTGCGTTCTACGGCCACAAAGTGCCTCAACCAAGTTGAGAGTAGTTTTTGATGCATCGTGCCGTACATCGACGCAGGTATCGTTGAATGACATCTTCATGGTAGGCCGAACCATTCAGGAGCTGTACTCGACACTGCTTCGGCTTAGATTGCAAACTTTCAGATTATAGTATGTAGACGAGATCCTTCTGAGTCTCTGAAAATCTTAAAGTTAAATACCGTTACATATGGAACTTCGCCAGTACCCTTTTTGGCGATCAGGTGTTTAATGCGGCTAGGAATGATGGCCCAAGCAACTTATCCAAAGGCCGCACAGATTATTCAAAAAAAATTGTGTTTTGACGATTTGTTGACTGGCGCCGGACACGTTGAGGACCTGAAAGGCAAGAGCAGATTTGAACTGGCAAAGTGGTTTTCAAACTGCCTAGAGTAATCCGCATCTGATAGCGCTGTGTCGCCACATACGGCAGGCTCAGACGAAACTAAGACCCTTGGCGTGGTTTGGTTACCGGTTGAAGACTACTTCTTTCTCTTTCCTGGATCTTCGCGCGGCAAAACGAAATATTTTGTCGGTGACTGCTCGATTATTCGATCCACTTGGCTCTTGTGTCCTTTGGTCATAAGGGCAAAGATGTTGTTGCAGGAGCTGTAGCTTTGAAAGTAGATCGGCACGAGTCGCTACCAATGCTGTTGCTTACTTCATGGGAAACTTTTAAAGCAACGCTTTTGCAGCTGCAAAAAATTATGGTATCGCGATTCGTCCACATAGTTCCGCAAGTCTCGATTCAAATACATGGTTTCGCTGACGCTTCCATGCGAGGGTATGTAGCGTGCATGTACGTTCGTACTCAAACTGCTGAAGGTTTAAAAGTGTCTTTATTGACCGCCAATCAAAAGTAGCTCCCCTCAAGACGAATATCTGTATAATCATAACAGGCCACTGCTAAATTGTCCCATTGAGTCAAATAGTCCTCTACATAATAAAGATTCTATTTAATTTAATATTGGATAATTTAATGTTTACTATTTTTTATCGATTTTGAAAATCTAAGAATCTTTCTCATTTTTTCCTAATGGCAAAAAAACACTGATCTAAGTCAATTTGCAATATGAAAATTTATCGAGGGAATCCTGATACTTTAAAGATTCATATGGTGGTTTTACTGAAGCTCTAGGTCAATTCTAAAAAAAGTTACATTAGCCTAAAGTAGGAATAATAATTCCAACAAATTATACACAAGCATTGAACACCGAATGCATTCTCTCGCACTGTCTCTCTCCCTCTCTGACTCTGTGTACTACAATAATTGAGCAGCGGCTGATTTGATTTCTTTTTAAAACTTAAAATTAAAAACTTAAAACTAAATTAAACTTAACAATAAATTAACAATAAATTAAAATTAAAGCGTCAAAGCGTTAAAGCCGCTGGGCTTTGGGAAAAGGGCAGGGGGGCAGTCATCATCTCTATATATAAAGCTATCAGTAAGAAAACTGGGAATCAACGCACAGCCAAAACCACTGGTTAACAATATTAATATGCATTTTTATACATTCTAATAACTTTAAACTGATTTGCTAAGATTTATTGGGGCTCCCCAAGTGGCCCCAATCGCTTCCAATTGGAAAAAAGGTCAATTTTCCCCAAAATGTGGGGTTTTGATTAAAGTTTAATAGAATATTTAATTATGGTTTAGGATAATTGTTTACAGTTTCTTCAAATACAGTGTCTAGAGGTTTTAATAAGTTTTATTTAATCGCGAACGTCGTTGCTCTCGTCTTGATGCGTCGTCTTCGGCTTCCTTCATCAACTCTCTGCTCGTCTTTCAGTTGCTTCAGTGTTTGAGGATTGGGAAACTTCACAACTGCATCTATTTTTTCAGTGCTCGGGTATAATTTACGATTCTCAATAATGTGACCCAGAAATTTAATGCGCGTTTGAAGAAAGGCACATTTTTTCATATTCAACTCTAGGCCATACTCTTTACATGTTTTGATGACTTCTTTAAGGTTCGTTCTTCTCGTTCTTCGCTCGAAGGGATGATTATATCGTCGATATAGGGCAACGAGATGCCTTTCTGAGTTAGGGGTCGAAAAATAGCATTGATATGACGCTGAAAAACTCCGGGCGAGTTCGACATTCCAAACGGGACCTTCCCAAACTGATATTGACCGCTTTGCGTCACAAAAGAGGAATATTATCGACTCGACTCAGCAACTGCCACGTGAAAAAATCCATTTTTCAAGTCTATGGTGCTGAATATGTTAGCGTTCTGGAGTCGATCTAGTTGTTCGTCTATGAGAGGTAATGGAAAGTGGTCCTTGATAATTACCTTATTTATGCGTCTGTAATCGACACAAAGTCGAGGAGAACCATCACTCTTTTTGACAAGAACAATTGGACTCGTAAACTCAGAATTAGATTCCTCGATAATATCGGATTTTAGCCACTCGTCGATTTGCTCTTCGACTACGCGCGATTCAGGCAATGGTAATCTTCGCGGGTCGCGAAAATATTAGACTTTCATCAGCGAGAACGATCCGCATCTCTACGCCAGTTGTTTTTACTTTCTGTGGCTTGTAGTTTGATATAAGTTCACGAACTTCTGTTTGCGCACTCGCACTAATCGCTTTGTTTATATTTAGTTCAGTTTCGGACACTACTTTAGTTTATAGTTATTGGTGACCCACCCCCCACCAAAGTACCCAAACTCATTCAATTAGAAAATGAAATCCTGTACGCTAAACCGTTAAACCAATCGATACCGTGTTTTCGCTAAAAAAAATTTAAATGCATAATAAATGTTTAAAAAATATGACGGCTTCAATTTTTAACTTTTTACTATTTTTAATACCCGATTAAAAAGAAGCCGTCTTATCCAGCATACGCTTGCATATATATCTCCATCTCTTTTCCACCCCCTGACTCTGCTTTATGATTGTCATTTTTTTCTTTGAAATACCATCACAAAAATAATTAAAGTTGGTATAACTATATTTTCGCAAGCCCAATACCAAATAGTAAATTCTTGAATGTGTTCAAAACAAATACACTCAAAAGAATGAAATATACATATGCAAAGGCCCACACAGAAATACACACACGTATTCGATCAACCAAGGGAATTCATTCATCTCTATATATATCTTCTATATAAAGCTATCAGTAAGAAAACTGGGAATCAACGCACAGCCAAAACCACTGGTTAACAATATTAATATGCATTTTTATTACATTCTAATAACTTTAAACTGATTTGCTAAGATTTATTGGAGCTTCCCAAGTGGCCCCAATCGCTTCCAATTGGAAAAAAGGTCAATTTTCCATTCAAAAATTCTGGACGCTAAACCGTTTAACCAATCGAATCCGTGTTTCCGCCCAATAATAGCTTAAGACATTATAAATGTTTAAAAAATTTGACCGCTTAGATGTAAGGCTTTTTACTACTTTTAACACCCGTTCTAAAATTACAATTTAACCAAAATATCTTCAAAAGTCGAAAAATGGCACTTCTAATCTGAGTATCAAAAATTCCTTCGGTAAAGTTTTTCATTAAGCTTTAACGATTTATTTGATGGTTCTAGCTCTAGCTATCTTCTAAACAAAGAAACTAAGCAAAAAGTCGATATAATATATTATCGAATTTAAGTGCTCTTTACAGTAATTGCTGCCAGAATACTCAAAAGCCGTTATTTGGCCCGGTTTTTGATAGTGTAGTAAAAATATACCATTGAAATTGATTTTTTCTGTGTTTATTTTTACAGTGTTTTGCCACGCGCTGTTAGGAAACATAAGAGCGGGAGATCACAGTAGATAGAGAGAGAGGAAAGTGTAGCAAGTGCGCAAAAGAAGAAGTTAACAGGGAAACTTTCAATTTGGTCAGAGTCGTATCAAGAAAATTTCTTTGCATAACCGTGTATTTTGGTGTATAAACGTATGTGAGCAATAATATTAATATTTTAGGTCGCCTTTTCTCGGAATTTTAATTTTTTCTATAGAATGTGCAAATTGTTGATATCTCTGATGTTAACCTAAAAATTTGGTGAGTTATGCCAGTTAGTTTCGTTTTGTACTATTCTTAATTAGTAAAGTCATAAATGATTTACATTTAAATGAATATTTGGTTATTATTAATTATGTGCAGTTGTGATTATACCAATTAGCATAATTGCATTTTGTACATATATAAATGCGCTTTTAATCTTATTATTCGATATAAACATTGCATAAATTGACTATTTAAAAAATATTGTCTTAATATTTAAGAGCTTCCTGTATGGAGACAGGTATAATACAAACAAAAGACATCGCAAGCGAAGCTGCGGGCACCCTGCTAGTGCAGTTATAAAAGCCAAGGACAAGCTGGACTATGTTTCTCCTGGCAGTCCAACATACAGGCCGGCAGACCCAAAGTAACTACCCGATTTAATAGACATTGCAATCACCAAAAACATTCTTAAAAATCTGATAAGCGCCGAATGCCTCTCGGATCTTTCATCTGATCACTCGCCTGTCCTGTTTATTCTACTCCGTCATCCAGGCGCAATGGAGCAATACAAAACACTAATACAAAACACTCACTATGGAGAGCTCATCCCACTGGCGGCTGGGCGCGCAGCGATGCAGACAGAGCCAGCACGTTTCCCAACCACCTTACCACTTTGCCGACTTTACCATATGAGCCTCAGCTTCAACATGAGAATCGTTAAACATCATCAAAAATCAGCTGAATCCGAAAAAATCCCCGGGCTGCGACCTCTTAACTCCCAAAATGATCATTGAGCTCCATATTGCGCCGTTATTATTATTATTATATTGCACACATACCTAAAAATGCAGGAAGGGAATTCCGTCACATCAATTTTGATTCGTGACAGAAAATTTGCTGTGAGATGCAACACTGCTATAACTGACGATTTCACTATTAGAGCTGGAGTTCCTCAGAAGCGTGCTTGGGCCAACATTATATGTCCTCTACACAGCAGACATCCCAACAAGCACACGATGCTGATGATACAGCCATTCTCAGCCGCTCAAAATGCCCGATGCAAGCAACTGCGCAGCTAGCTCTTCATCTGGTCGATGTTGAAAAGTGGCTATCAGATTGGCGAATTAAAGTGAACGAACAAAAATGCAAGCACGTTACGTTCACCCTGAACAGGCAAAACTGCCCGCCGCTCATGTTAAACCATACTCTACTCCCGCAAGCAAAAGAAGTGACATATTACTCATTGAAGCCAAAAGAACACACCTAAAGCTAAAAGCCAGTAGCCTTCAGTGGCTTATCAACGCTCGGTGTCCCCTTAGTCTTGAATATAGAGTCCTGCTGTATAACTCGGTACTAAAACGTATATGGATGTACGGCTCTCAGTTATGGGGGAATGCCAGCAATAGCAATATTGACATAGTCCAGCGAGCTCAGTCGAAGATCTTGAGAACAATCACCGGGGCACCGTGTTACGTTCGCAACGAAAACATACACCGCGACTTAAACATTCTACCAGTAGCATCGTTGCACCTTAACCACCTGGCGAGAGGTCTTACAAGGTTGATCAACCAATCACGCCTTCCTCGCAATGACTTACCCACCCAGCGACCGACTTGAGGGACGCGCAGCCAGAATGCAGTCTTATTATACTGTTAGTTAAATTTTAATGTTAAGATTCGAAAACTTATTGTTAGCCTCAAAATTAAAAGAAGATTCAATAAATAAACGCAAAGCTGCACATGCTGCAGCTTGCTGCCCAAGTATCATTACAAAACCCTTTGGATCATACTGCGCACAGAATTATCAAAATCCAAGCCGTTGTTTTAAATCAGTTTCCAAAAAGATCTGAAATTAAACTAATATGCAGCTATGGACTAGAAGATTCAACGGGTCATTCAATACACAAGCAGAAGTTCGCTACCGAAACACCTGGCGAACAGCTTTCAGATCACTCCATTTTTGTTACTTCTGTACTACCGATACAAATTATAGACACTTTTGATCACAACATATGGAATAATAGAACACCGCAATCTATACGATTGTGCAGAGCGCTGAAAAATGAACTAGTAAAACAAACTACGGCACATATAATGATGGAAAAGAACCTTTTAGATTTTCAAATAAATAATCTCAAACCTTGTGTTTATAAATTGAATGAAAATCGTTATATAACAGTAACGTATGAAATGCATATGACACTTATTGATGGCAAGTGCTAAACGTTTTAACTGCAACTAATATACTCAGTGTTGTTCAATCTGTGGTGTAACTACAATGAAATGTTTGTCCCAAAGACTGGAGCTTTGCAGTTTTGAGTAAGTCCATTGCATGCCTGGATCCGGTTTTTAGAATTTGTCTTGAACATTTCATATAAAATTGGAATAAAAAAATGGTATAAAAAGATGATGATAAGATTGAAATAAGTAAACGGAAAAAATATGTTCAAGAAAAGTTTTGGAACGAAATGGGTTTTCGGCTAAACATGCCAAAGCAGAATGGAAGCTGCAATAGCAATGATGATAATACGGATAGGAGAGCTTTTGCCAATACTAAGCTACTAGCATCTATTACCAATTTCAACGAAGATCTTTTAAATAAATTGTACGTCATTTTAATCGCCATTTCTTCCAATTATTATAAATTCGGAAAAATTTCGCTAATTTTGTGAAACAACTTTTTCATTATATATGAGTAGCTACCCCTGGTATCCGATGTCACCAACAATTCATAAAATATTGGTTCATGGTTACAAGATTAATAATTCGAGCTTGGTTCCACTATGATGCTTAGGCGAAAATGCTTTTGAAGCACGCAACAAGGTATAAAAAAAGATAGATTGTCGCATTCAATGAAAAATAGTCAGCTCAATACTATTACTGATATATTTCACAAAGCCATAGATTCCTCGGATCCATTACTGTCGAGTGTTTCTCTAAAGGAAAGAGAAAGAAAAATAAAAAAAAAACCCATTTCAAAAGAGGTATTAAGTCTTTTGGACCTTCCATCTACAGCTGAAAATGAAAACGATCTGCAGTGCGATTCTGATGACGATAATAATGTTTATAATATTGAATTGGATAAAGAAGAAAATTGCACTTAAAAAATAAGTAAGTAATTAAATAGAACAGGAAATAATATATATTTATTCTAAATCTACCATCAATCAGTTTGCTGGACGGCAAGAGTGTGGCCGCACTGACAATTTTTTTATCACAAATTATTAATTCCATAAAAATAAAATATAAATATGCAAAGTTTTAACCATGTAACCATTTTTCGATTTTATGCCAAAATAAAAACGGCATCTGGACCATAGTGCAATGGTCAAAAATTGTGAACATAGAAAACTCAAAACTTCACAACAATGCGCAAAGCCATCACAAAGTACTTACCATGTAGTACAAAAATGACGGGCAACGCAAATTCAATATTATAAGCCCAACAAGAAAGGAAAGCTAACTTCGGGCGGAGCCGAAGTTGAAATACCGTTGCAGAATATTCTGTAAATTAAATTCTCCAAAATTATTCATTTAATGCATTCTTAACACTCATCAACATCCCAACTTCCTAACTTCAAAAAACACCAAAGTTATGGCATTTCCAATCGTTCAGTTATATGGCAGCTATAGAATATAGTCGGCCGATCCTTGTTGAAATATAATTTGTCGGATTGATTGGACAAAAATAAAACCATAGAAAATCCCAACTTCCTAACTTAACAACCAGCAAAGTTATGGCATTTCCGATCAATCAGTTATATGGCGGCTATGGGATATAGTCGGCCAATCCTTATGAAATTGGGTAGGTCGGATTAATTGGCCAAATGTAAAACCCACAGAAAAATTCCAACTTCCTAACTTACAAACACCAAAGTTATGGCATTCCGATCAATCAGTTTATATGGCAGCTATAGGCTATAGTCGGCCGAACCCGGCCCGTTCCCAACTTATATACTGCGTGCAAAGGAAAGAAGGGTGTGTGCAAAGTTTCAATTCGATATCTTCAAACTGAGAGACTAGTTCGCGTAGAAACGACAGACGGACAGACGTACATGCTTTATATCAACTCAGGAGGTGATCCTGATCAAGAATATATATACTTTATAGGGTCGGAGATGTCTCCTTCACTGCGTTGCACACTTTTGACCAAAATTATAATACCCTACTAATAATGAATAATAATAATAAATAATAATAATAATAATAAGAATAGAATAATAATAATAATAATAATTAATAATAATAAAATAACTAATAATAATAATAATATAATAATAATAATAATAATAATAATAATAATAATAATAATAATAATAATATAATAATAATAATTTTTTTTTTTTTGGTTTCGGGGGGA
>JAYMZC010000142.1:0-24762 GCA_036346975.1 Drosophila prolongata | reverse complement strand
ACGCAAACTGGTCCCTCAGTTTTAAAGATATCTGGTTGAGACTTTCCCAAAATTTGTCTTTCTATTGCCGGCAGTACAGGGTGCGCCTTCTGAATCGGATCAATGGAATGATTGAAGACTTTGACAATTCAAAATGTTGTTTTATTATTTAGATTACATATTTACAATTTATGACGGCTAGTTTCAAAAACCAGTATCAGCCAAGTGGCCTCCTTTATTGCTAATACAATAGAAAGCTCTATTTTTCGCGTTTTTCATGACATTCGCTATCATCTCGGGCGATATAGCTACGATCGTGGCTCGAATGTTGTCTATCAGTTCTTTTATAGTCTTCGGCTTGTTAGCATAAACTTTGTTTTTCAAAAACCCCACAAAAAAAAGGGCGGTGGCGTCAAATCTGGAGATCTTGGCGGCCAGTCAATATCACCGTTTTTCGACACAACACGTCCCGGGAATTTTCGACGCAAATAGTCCATTGTTGCATTTGCTTTGTGGCATTTGAGCGACGCGGGCGTGGTTTAGGATGTTTTTGGCGATCTGCTACAGACCCGTGTTCGGAAAAATTTGAGGCTAAACGACGTATCGTTTTGCTTGTAGGTGCAGTACGGCCACGATAGCATAACCAACCGAACATTTTCAATGTAAAGCGACACTATTTCGGCGCGTTCTTGCGGTGTATGTCGATACATGGTTGAAATTGTACTGGACTAAAATTTAAAAAACTTTATCGATGAAGCTAATCGGTTGGAAATTGTCGAAGTTATTCGATCATTCCATTAATCCGCTTCATATGGCGCACCCTGTATATAAGTCGAAACGAGCCGGATCGGGCGACTATTTAAAATAGCTCCTATTAGAACAATCGGAAAAAAAATTCAAAAAAATTATAACTTTGTCGTTTTTAATTTTCATTGGAATTTGGTTACATATAAATATTATAGAATTACAGTGTTAATTAAATTAAAATTGGATAACTGCCATAGAACCGATGGCAACGTGCAGCGCAGGTAATATAGGCATAGAATCGAAATGTAGACGATTTGTAATAACTTTCTTTCTTGTTTTTTTAATATTTTACATATACAATTTTTTTATTACGTGGCTGAAAAGCAAGCTAATCTTATCAAAAACATCGCTACATTGACGCACGGCCTTTTCTCACACTGGTACTTAGATTGTCAAAAAAAAAACAGGAAATTTCATATTTGTATTGCATATTTTAATCTGAGTACTGGGCTTAAAGTATTTAAGTGTTACCGTATTTCTAAGTATGTATTAATAATATTTACAATTTTGTATTTTAGGCCATTACAGACGGTTTGACTGGCAATGTCAATTTTGTGGAAGGTCGCCGAAACAAGTTTAAACTGGACATTTTAAAATTAAAGCAAGAAAAAATTCAAAAGGTTGGATACTGGCAGCCCGATGGTGGTGTGAACATTTCGGACCCAACGGCTTTCTATGATTCCAACATCGCAAATATAACATTGATCGTTATGACTAGAGAGGTTCGTTAAAAATGTTTATTTCGTGGCATGTAATTTTAAAAAAGTTCTTGAGTTTGGGGAAGTTTTTTTGAACTTTGCCAAACGAAAACGGAGGCAAGCCAAAGTTTCATTACCCTTTATGAGTGAGTTTGTGTAGATCGTTCCCAATCGGCAACGTTTTCGATTAGCCTTTACACTTCGCCAATAAACTGCATAGAAATTAAACAAATTTGACAAATTTTATACATACATATATAAAAATGACTTTGCAAAAGTGTATGTCTCCATGTCAAAATAGTCTCTAGCTATTAAATGGAGCTCGAGTGATGCTGATCATGATATATATATATATATACTTTATATGGTCGGAAACGTTTATTTTACTGCTAAAGGGTTTGTCTAGAGCCATGAATTTCAGGTAATTTTTATACCCTTGCAGAGGGTATTATAATTTTGGTCAAAAGTGTGCAACGCAGTGAAGGAGACATCTCCGACCCTATAAAGTATATATATTCTTGATCAGCATCACCAGGAGAGTCGATCTAGCCATGTCCGTCCTCCGTCCGTCTGTCCGTCCGTCTGTCCGTCCGTCCGTCCGTCCGTCCGACCGTTTTACGCAAACTTTTAAAGCTATCGAATTGAAACTTTCCCAAAAGTTGTCTTTCTTTTGCTGGTAGTATATTCGTCGGAACGGCGGCTGAATCCAATAGCCGCCATATAACTGATTGATCGGAAATGCCATAACTTTGGTGTTTGTCCCCCAGTTTTAACTAGTCCCTCAGTTTTAAAGCTATCTGATTTCTTGTTTCGAATAGGAAGGATTAATAAACCGATCAGACGAACGCCAATATCGCCATAACATCACAAAAAATATTTGTTTGATCATCAACTTTTGTTCTTTTTTTTTAATATTTATTTTGAGAAACTAATCGCACAGCAAAATTAAAATTTTTTCAGTTATATATTCTTCTCTCAAATCATTTTTATCTTTTAAAAACGGATGATTCAAATTAATTTTTCAGGAGCGACCATATGTTATGGTCAAGGAGGATAAAAATCTTACAGGAAATATTAGATTTGAAGGATTTTGTATTGATCTTCTCAAAGCGATCGCTCAACAAGTTGGATTTCAATACAAAATCGAGTTAGTTCCCGATAATATGTACGGTGTTTTTATACCAGAGACTAATTCATGGAATGGAATTGTGCAAGAGTTAATGGAAAGGGCAAGTATATACTTTAATATACATCAACATTGGCATTAATAACTTATATTTTATATAATTAATAAATAAATTTTTCTCAGCGTGCCGATCTAGCTGTAGCTTCAATGACAATTAACTACGCTCGGGAGAGTGTTATTGATTTTACAAAACCATTTATGAATTTGGGCATTGGTATATTATTTAAGGTAAACTGTCTCTTATTTATAATATTTTTCATACTTTCTTTTATGTGTAGTTACGCAATTTGTAAACTTGTAGACATATATTTCTAAATTCCCTTCACATATGTGACCAAATAGGTGCCGACAAGTCAACCCACTCGACTCTTCTCCTTTATGAACCCTTTGGCAATCGAGATATGGCTTTATGTGCTAGCTGCTTATATATTAGTATCCTTCGCGCTCTTTGTGATGGCTCGATTTTCTCCATATGAGTGGAAAAACCCTCATCCGTGCTACAAGGAAACTGATATAGTGGAAAATCAGTTTTCCATATCAAACAGTTTTTGGTTTATAACAGGAACATTCTTACGCCAAGGATCTGGACTTAATCCGAAGGTATACATAATCACAATCATTTAAGGGTTCATTAATATTAGATTCATTTATACGTATGTTTACACATTTTGTGATTATTAAAAGGACACTATATTAATTTTTGTTGTATTTCAGATTTCAGATCGAGCTCAAACGAAATTTTTTGCGTTTTTATCACCACTTGCCATTGAAATTTGGTTTTATATTGCATTTGGATATATTTTTGTATCAATTTGCATTTGGATTGTTGCTCGATTATCACCGATCGAATGGGTTAATTCAAAGCCACCCTGTTCAATGGCTTGTGACCATATATTGCGCGAAATTCACAAAGAAAATTGCCTTGATGAACAATTGGAATTAATAAACAGAAAAAAATGTCAGAAGATGATGAAGAAGTATATTTAAACACAGACCGCAAAATAAACAAATCCAATAATTATGTTGAACATGGTGATACTATTTGTGGACATGATTTACGTTTACCGCCATCTAATGATGTTGATGAAGAGGCATCGGAAGATAATACAGTGGATTTAGTTCGAATACAAAACAATTTCACTTTAAAAAATAGTTTTTGGTTTGCCATTGGCGCTCTTATGCAACAAGGTTCTGACTTATATCCTAGGGTACGATCAACAAAATATTCTTCATATTCAGTTCATAAAGGGATACAAAATTTATAGCTGTATAAACAAAAATTGTGTTATAAATTTAAAATAAAATATTGCATAACAATATGTTATTATAGTCTTGTTCGTCTGCTCGTCTGTCTCCCACCATTGACTTTTGTGATGATAATGCAAACATTTATATTTTACGGTGTAGGAAAAATGTTCTCCTCTTCTATAAATTTCAATTAGGATATTATCGCTAGTACTTTACAAGTACCGATTGTGTAATTGTATTCAAGTAGCATAGCATAGGTTTGTTGATAAAAAATAACAAATATATTTAAACGGGAATATTTTGTTAGTTACAATCTTCTGACCATTAAACCAAAATAATATTACAATAACACAAAAAAAATGATCAAAAAATATACTTTAAAATAATTTTTACAACGCAAGATAGCACACAAGAATCAATTGGTCTAGTTATATGGGGAACAGACATTTGATAATAATTTCTCTTTACTGTAGCCTTCATAACTGTTACGAAAGTCTTCAATCCAAAAATGTTATTTCCTTTTTAGGCTACCTCAACGCGTATTGTTGGTGGATGCTGGTTCTTTTTTGCCTAATAATTATCTCATCATACACTGCCAACTTAGCTGCTTTTTTAACTGTTGAACGGATGATATCGCCTATAGAAAGCGCTTCTGACTTGGCAGATCAAACGGAAATATCATATGGTACTTTGGAAGGTGGATCAACAATGACATTTTTTAGGGTGAATATTTTATAGTAATAATCAAAGCATTTAAAATCTTGTTACATAAACTTGACTCATATTTTTATATTTAAATACTATGGAATTACGGATTTAATTAAATTAAAATCGGACATCTATATCAAATAGCTCACATAGGAAAACCAAAAAATTTGTTTTTCTATTTATTAAAATATTCCTTTGAGTTATAGTAATTATTTACTATATTAGAAAGACAACTTTTGGGAAAGTTTCCAGCAGATAGCTTTAAAACTAAGGGGCTAGTTTGCATAGAAACGGACAGACGGCCGGATACTAATCAAGAATATATATACTTTATAGGGTCGGAAATGTCTCCTTCACTGCGTTGCAAACTTTTGACTGAAATTATAATACCCATAGAAAATCCAAACTTACTAACTTTACAAACACCAAAGTTATAGTATTTCCTATCAATCAGTTATAAGGCGGCTATAGGATATAGTCGGCCGATGCCGGCCGTTCAAAGTTTTAATTCGATATCTTTAAAACTGAGAGACTAGTTCGCGTAGAAACAAACAGACGGACACTAGGACAGACAGACGGACATGCTTAAATCAACTCAGGACGCGATCCTGATCAAGAATACATATATAATTTTATAGGGTCGGAGATGTCTCCTTCACTGCGTAGCACACTTTTGAGACCAAAATTATAATAAAATATTTAAATATTATGGAGTTACGGTTTTAATTAAATTAAAATCGGACAAAAATATCATATAGATGCCATAGAAATGATGGCAAATTGCAGCGCAAAAGCGACATAGCCTCATTGTCTTTAGTAATTTATAATAACTGGAAGGCTTGCCCAAGTTTGCTTTCTTTCTTTTTTAATTTAAAAGCCATTGCAACACCTATACTAATACCGCAGAATTATTTGTTATAAAATTAAATTGGCGTATATAATGTACCATCTTCAGTATTAATAGTTTTAACTAGCAACTAAACAAAAATGTTTACAAATTTGAAAATATTTCCTTCTTTTACTCAATGAATGCCGCTATACCAAAAGAAAATTTATTCTTTGCGTCCTTTGTTTAAACATGTTAATTTTTGTTGAATTTCTCAAATGTATTTGTGTTCCTCTTTTAACGAAACCAGCTATTTGGCACTGTTTCATTATGTCACAACTTTTATAAATTGTTAAAGGTATTTAATATTTAATTTGTATATAGTAAATAGACTATGACAGAAAAGTAACAATTTAAAACAAGAAGGTACGCTATAGTCGAGAGATTTATCCATTAAATTTCCATTTCAAAATACAAATGCCTTTGACATGGCGCCGGGATATACAACGCATTTTGTTTTATTTGTTGAACACGCCATACAAGGATTGACCTTGTATTCATTTATTGTCAAATTATTAAGTTAATCAGGATGTGTGGTTATAAGAGACGCCCGTGTCTGTCACGGTCGAGAATCCATAAGTCTGCCGTGTGTTGTCTGCGGAGATACCGTCGACCCAGTGGTTTGGCAAGATGTCTTGCCAGATAGTTTGTATGTGTAAGCAGACGTTCCCAGACGTTGTACACTTTTGACCAAAATTATAAAACCCTGCAATGGTATGACAGACTGACGGACTACCGAGATAAATAAAGTCTTAGTGTCATAAGGATCATCGAATATTTTGACCATCTTTTCATAAAACCAAGCACTTCTCTGTCTTTATTAACCATTGTCGAAATATGATCAGAAAACTTTAGTTTTGGGTCGAAAAGGACGGCAATATCGTTTACAAGAGTTATTGTATCCAAAGAGCCGCCACTTAACGTGTAAGTTGCGTATTTCTGTTAGATAACTGCTTTTGAAGCCCTCTATCACAAAAGACTAAATGATATCTGATAAAATAACCAGTTAGAAGTACCCAATTAAATACTCAACGGAGAATTGACATTTTCGGAATTGACCATTTTAATTGGCAAAGCGAGTCCCGATCGCGGCAAGATTTCAAATCGAAGTGTCCCGCTGTTCAACGACAACGCTTCTCCTTCGCCGAGCTCATCTTCCCTCTCGCTCTTGTGCAACCAGGCACAATCGACGGTTATGCCGTTTTTCAAGACGTCTGGCAGTACCATATCGCTAAAATTCCGGTCTCGCCCTTCAGAGAGTTTCTAGAATTTAAATAATTGCAAGAACTGCGACACGGCCTTCCTGACAGGCTCACGTCCACGTGTATGATGTTTATAACATAATAAATTATTAAATTACTTTAATTTTTCAAATTCATAAGGATACATTAAATTAATAATGTTCTCTCTCGGTATTTTATTGCATATCGTCTTTCACATCTTTTCTTCTTTTTCTTCTTCTTTATCGGAATTTCGAAAAAAACAACTTGTTCTCCTGACTCCCGCCAAGCATCCACACAGGATTATGGTGCAGCCTCACATAGTGCAGCCTAACATAAGCTCTCGCCAAGCATCCACACATGATCATAGTGTATCCTAACATAAGTTTCGCCAAGCATCCACTCAGGATCATTGGTCAGCCTAACATAAGCATTCAACATTACTTGTTATTATACCCGTTACTCGTAGAGTAAAAGGGTATATTGTATTCGTGCAAAAGTATGTAACAGGTAGAAGGAAGCGTTTACGACCCTATAAAGTATATATATTCTTGTTCAGGATCACTAGCCGAGTCGATCTAGCCATGTCCGTCTGTCTGTCCGTCTGTCTGTCTGTCTGTGTGTCCGTATGAACGCTGAGATCTCGGAAACTATAAAAGCTAGAAGATTGGCATTTTGCATGTAATTTGAGGAGTTCCTACGCAGCGCAAGTTTGTTTCAAAATGGTGCCACGCCCCCTCTGACGCCCATAAGCCACAAGCTGTGGCCACAGTTTTGATGATATTATGAAAATTTTAATTGATATGTATTTGTTTCGTCAATAAATATCGATTGGCCTAATAAAAGTTTGCCACGCCCACTCTAACGCCCAAAAACCCATTAAACGCTTTAGCCTGGCTAGCGCCTACATTTCCGCCTTTTATGGCGCCATCTAACGGATGACTTTGGAACAGCTGACCAAGGTGCTCAACAGAGTCAACGCTAATTCTCGATAAGGATTTCTATTAAAGGAAATTGCGATGGTTTTCATTTGTCAATACCGAACTATATCCCAAGAACTATGCAAATCAAATCAAGTTAGCCAAATTGGAGGTCTGAGTCAAACAATGGCGTATTTATTATTTATGTAAGCATATATGTACATATGTATGTATTTACATTGTACACATTTGCAATTGGCCGGCAAAGATAACTCCTTTCAAAAAAGCTATTCGCTATACCCGTTACTCGTGTTGTGCAAACATTTAGACTTTAATATACATAATACTATTTAAGAATGTATGTGTTTAGCCAATATAAGTATGTATGTTTAATATTTCTAGTCAATTTATTACAAGAAGGCATATTTATATTAAGTTGTTTAGCTGAGTAACGGGTATCTAATAGTCGAGGCACTCGACTATAGCGTTCTCTCTTGTTACAATTCATCTTATCCACTTCGGGGCTGACCTTCCTCATCAATTGTCTTGTCAAATTCTACCCTCCCTGCCGATCATGAACTCCAAGGTTATTTTGGTCACTCGATTTGCTGTACTGTTCATGGCTTCATGGCTATTTAGACTTTTAATAGCGCGTTTTGCCAGGATCGCAGATCAGTTTCGACTGCAGTTAGCATTCTTTTAAGTGTTTTAACTGTAACTCGCTCAAAATGCCCGTTGGCTTGTTGCAATCAATTGAAGATCAATTCTTCGCGAAGTGCAAAACTAGCGAAACCCTGAACTGGCGAATGACCTACCTTAATCGGCAATTACACGTATAGGCAAACAAGTTTTCATAGCCCTTACACAGTTTTCCGTGTCTAAGCTTAAAGTATGATACAAATATGCGAGCTTACTAAAACAATAATTTATTAATTTTGATCGTTCTTGCCGAGTAAGCTAATCCGATAAATTGTGGAGGGAATAGTCTATTTGTTGGGTCAGGAACGTACACTTGTTTATATAAAAGGAGAAACCTGCTTCCATTAAGATTTGTAAAATCTAGTTTTTCCATTGCCTTTGTAAACGATGACAAATGTATAGGCTCTCGATCCCAAAACCTGAATTATTGCGCGTTGAATTAAATACCGATGCACGTTTTTTAGCCCAAATAGTATTCCGAGGAATTCATAATGGCCCTCGGGCGTTACAAATGCCGTACGTTCGATCGAGTCGGGATGAATTGGAATTTGGTAAAACCCACTCGCCTGTCTTAGCAAGAAAAAAACTTGCCTCCCGACATAAACATAAACTACTTCATCAGAAATAAGTGGTAAAGGATTATTTTCCGCCATGATACTTGCGTTTAGTTCCCTGTAGTCAACGCATAGGCGAACTAGCAAAGGGGGAACTACTCGGGCGTATAACTTTGGCAGACAATAGCTCGTCTATCATTTTTCTTACATTGGCCTTTTCTTCTTCACTTAGCCGGCTCACTAAGACGTATACTAAGTATACCTGTTGTTACTTGTCTGTGTAGAATGCATTCAAAAAAGGACTTAGAATGTTTTCCCAATATTTCAATTAATCTTTCCTTTTCCTATTCACTTAAATCATTATTGAAATTGATTTAATTTATTAAACTAAAATCGTACGACACCGCTTGAACTATTTTTAATTTATGACTTTCGAATTTATTTGCTTCGATTACAACTCTAAATCTTTGTCTTAGAATCTCTCGTCCAAAAAGAATATAAAAATTAAGAAACTTATACATTATAACATGAAGCATTATTTCTAGAAAATGTTCGTTAATATTAACATTACAAAGGATCTGCGTTGTACTCCATACAGAATCACTCCCAATACCCTTGACCACTGAGCTAGACAGAGGTTTTCCTTGTAATTTTCCCGCTAGGTTCTATGGCCACCAAGTTCACACGTTTCCCAGCTTCGACTTCTTGCAGGTTTTGACGATGGATACGACGATATCCAATTCAATAGAATTAAATTTAGAGACGTCATAAGGCGGCTATCGTATATTATCTTCTGGATTCGGACGCGCATTGAAAATCTTCATCAATGAATCAAATTTGAACCAACCACTGTGACGCACTTCTAGGGCCAAAACCCGTGCACTTTCTGTGAAGTAGTTCTCACTTTCGATACCGGCCCACGTGTTGTGTTCATTTGTTTCACCAGTTTCATCAACCGCGGATTCTTGGCCTCCAAAGTAATCATACTTGTACTGTCTTGTGTCAGGGCCGATCCCACTTCTGATATCAGAAAATTGTCATTTTCGGAATTGTCCATTTTAATTAGCGAAGCGAGTCCCGATCGCGGCAAGAGTTCAAATCGAACTGTCGCGCTGTTCAACGACAACGCTTCTCCTTCCCCGAGCTCATCTTCCTCCTCGAAGACAGCCGTTAGCCTTGTGATAAACCAGTGGAAATAATATTGAAAGTCATGTTTTTTGGTTGAACTAACCTGCAGTACCGTTAATTACCTTTAATTTAAATCAAGGAATTTTCAAAAAATGTTCAAGTTATCAAGTTACCATTGACATGTTCTAGGTGTTAGTCATTGAATTTATCCCATTTTAATATGTAATTCATCGCATTTTAATCAGCAATTCATAGCGTATTTATCATTTTTTCATGGCTTTTATTAATTCATCGTACTTTAATCAGTAATTAATTAATCATGTTTTCATCGGGTTCTCATCAGTTAATAATCAACCAATTTCATCAATATTTTCATTCACTTCATAAAATCTTTTCTTACATTTTTTGGCTATAATTATTAATTATATTCTAAGTCTTAATTATATTCTAAATAAAATTATATTCTCCAATATTATTTATATGATGCATTCTTAATACTTCTTCCTAACTTTAAAAACACCAAAGTTATGGCATTTCCAATCCTTCAGTTATATGGCAGCTATAAGATATAGTCGGCCGATCCCTATGAAATTTGGTAGGTCGGATTGATTGGCCAAACATAAAACCCATAGAAAATCCCAACTTTCTAACTTTACAAACACCAAAGTTATGGCATTTCCGATCAATCAGTTATATGGCAGCTATAGGATATAGTCGGCCGATCCCGCCCGGATACATTAAATTAATAATGTTCTCTCTCGGTATTTTATTGCATATCGTCTTTCACATCTTTTCTTCTTTTTCTTCTTCTTTATCGGAATTTCGAAAAAACAACTTGTTCTCCTGACTCCCGCCAAGCATCCACACAGGATTATGGTGCAGCCTCACAAAAGCTCCAGACAAGAATCCACACAGGATCATAGTGCAGCCTAACATAAGCTCTCGTCAAGCATCCACACATGATCATAGTGTATCCTAACATAAGTTTCGCCAAGCATCCACTCAGGATCATTGGTCAGCCTAACATAAGCATTCAACATTACTTGTTATTATACCCGTTACTCGTAGAGTAAAAGGGTATATTGTATTCGTGCAAAAGTATGTAACAGGTAGAAGGAAGCGTTTACGACCCTATAAAGTATATATATTCTTGTTCAGGATCACTAGCCGAGTCGATCTAGCCATGTCCGTCTGTCTGTCCGTCTGTCTGTCTGTCTGTGTGTCCGTATGAACGCTGAGATCTCGGAAACTATAAAAGCTAGAAGATTGGCATTTTGCATGTAATTTGAGGAGTTCCTACGCAGCGCAAGTTTGTTTCAAAATGGTGCCACGCCCCCTCTGACGCCCATAAGCCACAAGCTGTGGCCACAGTTTTGATGATATTATGAAAATTTTAATTGATATGTATTTGTTTCGTCAATAAATATCGATTGGCCTAATAAAAGTTTGCCACGCCCACTCTAACGCCCAAAAACCCATTAAACGCTTTAGCCTGGCTAGCGCCTACATTTCCGCCTTTTATGGCGCCATCTAACGGATGACTTTGGAACAGCTGACCAAGGTGCTCAACAGAGTCAACGCTAATTCTCGATAAGGATTTCTATTAAAGGAAATTGCGATGGTTTTCATTTGTCAATACCGAACTATATCCCAAGAACTATGCAAATCAAATCAAGTTAGCCAAATTGGAGGTCTGAGTCAAACAATGGCGTATTTATTATTTATGTAAGCATATATGTACATATGTATGTATTTACATTGTACACATTTGCAATTGGCCGGCAAAGATAACTCCTTTCAAAAAAGCTATTCGCTATACCCGTTACTCGTGTGTTGTGCAAACATTTAGACTTTAATATACATAATACTATTTAAGAATGTATGTGTTTAGCCAATATAAGTATGTATGTTTAATATTTCTAGTCAATTTATTACAAGAAGGCATATTTATATTAAGTTGTTTAGCTGAGTAACGGGTATCTAATAGTCGAGGCACTCGACTATAGCGTTCTCTCTTGTTACAATTCATCTTATCCACTTCGGGGCTGACCTTCCTCATCAATTGTCTTGTCAAATTCTACCCTCCCTGCCGATCATGAACTCCAAGGTTATTTTGGTCACTCGATTTGCTGTACTGTTCATGGCTATTTAGACTTTTAATAGCGCGTTTTGCCAGGATCGCAGATCAGTTTCGACTGCAGTTAGCATTCTTTTAAGTGTTTTAACTGTAACTCGCTCAAAATGCCCGTTGGCTTGTTGTAATCAATTGAAGATCAATTCTTCGCGAAGTGCAAAACTAGCGCGAAACCCTGAACTGGCGAATGACCTACCTTAATCGGCAATTACACGTATAGGCAAACAAGTTTTCATAGCCCTTACACAGTTTTCCGTGTCTAAGCTTAAAGTATGATACAAATATGCGAGCTTACTAAAACAATAATTTATTAATTTTGATCGTTCTTGCCGATTAGCATTCCTGTAATGTCAATGTGCAAAGTATGCCAGGGTATAGTAACTTTTAAAAATTGGAAGGAGCTCTGCCTGTACTTTTGCTTTTGGGACCTTAAAAAATCAGCATGGCCATTCTCTACCCTTACTCAATCCGAAATCGGATGGCTTGCAAGTATCCCCATCACCGATTCAACGTAGTTGTCAATGTTGCTTTCGAACGGCTTGCCCTTAATGAATCGCAGTCAGTAAAAATTACAAATTCTAGTCCTTGTAAATAATGCCTAAAGTGTTTTAAGGCATTTACAACAGCAAGGGTTTCTAACTCGAACGAATGATATTTAAAAACAATGGCTTTAACATTTCTGAGACCTTTAGCACAAATTGGAGAAAATAGGAAGCTAATCCGATAAATTGTGGAGGGAATAGTCTATTTGTTAGGTCAGGAACGTTCACTTGTTTATATAAAAGGAGAAACCTGCTTCCATTAAGATTTGTAAAATCTAGTTTTTCCATTGCCTTTGTAAACGATGACAAATGTATAGGCTCTCGATCCCAAAACCTGAATTATTGCGCGTTGAATTAAATACCGATGCACGTTTTTTAGCCCAAATGGTATTCCGAGGAATTCATAATGGCCCTCGGGCGTTACAAATGCCGTACGTTCGATCGAGTCGGGATGAATTGGAATTTGGTAAAACCCACTCGCCTGTCTTAGCAAGAAAAAAACTTGCCTCCCGACATATACTCCCGACATAAACTACTTCATCAGAAATAAGTGGTAAAGGATTATTTTCCGCCATGATACTTGCGTTTAGTTCCCTGTAGTCAACGCATAGGCGAACTAGCAAAGGGGGAACTACTCGGGCGTATAACTTTGGCAGACAATAGCTCGTCTATCATTTTTCTTACATTGGCCTTTTCTTCTTCACTTAGCCGGCTCACTAAGACGTATACTAAGTAGACCTGTTGTTACTTGTCTGTGTAGAATGCATTCAAAAAAGGACTTAGAATGTTTTCCCAATATTTCAATTAATCTTTCCTTTTCCTATTCACTTAAATCATTATTGAAATTGATTTAATTTATTAAACTAAAATCGTACGACACCGCTTGAACTAATTTTAAATTATGATTTTCGAATTTATTTGCTTCGATTACAACTCTAAAGCTTTGTCTTAGAATCTCTCGTCCAATAAGAATATAAAAATTAAGAAACTTATACATTATAACATGAAGCATTATTTCTAGAAAATGTTCGTTAATATTAACATTACAAAGGATCTGCGTTGTACTCCATACAGAATCACTCCCAATACCCTTGACCACTGAGCTAGACAGAGGTTTTCCTTGTAATTTTCCCGCTAGGTTCTATGGCCACCAAGTTCACACGTTTCCCAGCTTCGACTTCTTGCAGGTTTTGACGATGGATACGACGATATCCAATTCAATAGAATTAAATTTAGAGACGTCATAAGGCGGCTATCGTATATTATCTTCTGGATTCGGACGCGCATTGAAAATCTTCATCAATGAATCAAATTTGAACCAACCACTGTGACGCACTTCTAGGGCCAAAACCCGTGCACTTTCTGTGAAGTAGTTCTCACTTTCGATACCGGCCCACGTGTTGTGTTCATTTGTTTCACCAGTTTCATCAACGCGGATTCTTGGCCTCCAAAGTAATCATACTTGTACTGTCTTGTGTCAGGGCCGATCCCACTTCTGATATCAGAAAATTGTCATTTTCGGAATTGTCCATTTTAATTAGCGAAGCGAGTCCCGATCGCGGCAAGTGTTCAAATCGAACTGTCGCGCTGTTCAACGACAACGCTTCTCCTTCCCCGAGCTCATCTTCCTCCTCGAAGACAGCCGTTAGCCTTGTGATAAACCAGTGGAAATAATATTGAAAGTCATGTTTTTTGGTTGAACTAACCTGCAGTACCGTTAATTACCTTTAATTTAAATCAAGGAATTTTCAAAAAATGTTCAAGTTATCAAGTTACCATTGACATGTTCTAGGTGTTAGTCATTGAATTTATTCCATTTTAATATGTAATTCATCGCATTTTAATCAGCAATTCATAGCGTATTTATCATTTTTTCATGGCTTTTATTAATTCATCGTACTTTAATCAGTAATTAATTAATCATGTTTTCATCGGGTTCTCATCAGTTAATTATCAAACCAATTTCATCAATATTTTCATTCACTTCATAAAATCTTTTCTTACATTTTTTGGCTATTATTATTAATTATATTCTAAGTCTTAATTATATTCTAAATAAAATTATATTCTCCAATATTATTTATATGATGCATTCTTAATACTTCTTCCTAACTTTAAAAACACCAAAGTTATGGCATTTCCAATCCTTCAGTTATATGGCAGCTATAAGATATAGTCGGCCGATCCCTATGAAATTTGGTAGGTCGGATTGATTGGCCAAAAATAAAACCCATAGAAAATCTCAACTTTCTAACTTTACAAACACCAAAGTTATGGCATTTCCGATCAATCAGTTATATGGCAGCTATAGGATATAGTCGGCCGATCCCGCCCGTTCCGACATATATACTGCGTGCAAAGGAAAGAAGGGTGTGTGCAAAGTTTCAATTCGATAGCTTTAAAACTGAGAGACTAGTTTGCGTAGAAACAGACAGACTGACAGACGGACAGACGGACATGGCTGTATCAACTCAGGAGGTGATCCTGATCAAGAATATATATACCTTATAGGGTCGGAGATGTCTCCTTCACTGCGTTGCACACTTTTGACCAAAATTATAATACCCTCTGCAAGGGTATAAAAAGGTGTGTTACTAACCCTTCGAGATGTTGGTTTTAATAATTTCTGCGAATAAATAATTTTTATACCCTTGCAGAGGGTATTATAATTTTGGTCAAAAGTGTGCAACGCAGTGAAGGAGACATCTCCGACCCTATAAAGTATATATATTCTTGATCAGGATCACCTCCTGAGTTGATATAGCCATGTCCGTCTGTCCGTCTGTCCGTCTGTCTGTCCGTCTGTCTGTTTCTACGCAAACTAGTCTCTCAGTTTTAAAGATATCGAACTGAAACTTTGCACACACCCTTCTTTCTTTTGCACGCAGTATATATGTCGGAACGGGCGGGATCGGCCGACTATATCCTATAGCTGCCATATAACTGATTGATCGGAAATGCCATAACTTTGGTGTTTGTAAAGTTAGAAAGTTGGGATTTTCTATGGGTTTTATTTTTGGCCAATCAATCCGACCTACCAAATTTCATAGGGATCGGCCGACTATATCCTATAGCTGCCATATAACTGATTGATCGGAAATGCCCTAACTTTGTTGTTTGTAAAGTTAGGAAGTTGGGATTTTCTATGGGTTTTATATTTGGCCAATCAATCCGACCTATCAAATTTCATAAGGATCGGCCGACTATATCCTATAGCTGCCATATAACTGAACGATTGGAAATGCCATAACTTTGCTGTTTTTAAAGTTAGGAAGTTGGGATTTTTTATGAGTATTAAGAATGCATCATAAGAATAATTTTGGAGAATATAATTTACAGAGTATTCTGCAAGGGTATATCAACTTCGGCTCCGCCCGAAGTTAGCTTTCCTTTCTTGTTTTTTGAAAGTTCAACTTTTAAACGTTTTTTTGTTTGGCACATACAAAACACTTTTAAATAAATAAGTAAAGATCTAGTGATCTCGTGACCTCAATTTCTAATAACTTTTTGAATGTTCCTTAAACTTTTCACATTATTCGTCTTTGACTTTCAAAGTGAACGGTCGTGTTTTTTTTTCTGCGCTTCGAATTTTGCATTTTGTTTTCGTTTATTCCCATCGGTGGGTTTTATCAAAACAATTTTAATTCTCTTCCGGTTATTCAAACATAAATTTAAACTCCGTTCGCTTCGCGAGTGCACTTTGTATTAATACTAATAAATTGTTTTCTTACTCTTATCTGTGTTTTCTTTTCTATATCCCCGCCGTTTCTCTTTTGTGCATGCACTTTAACTTATTTACGCTCCCGCTCTCTTGCTCCCTTTGCTTTGAAAGTTCTAAGCTTGTAGTTTCTGCGCTCTTGCAGTACTTATAACTGCTCGCTTGTAAATTTCAATTCGCTTTCTTGGTACAGTGGTAAATAAATAAAATGAATAATACAAATTTAGTCTGCTTCTGCAAAAAATGCAGCCTCGTAATCAGGGCTGACCAGTCTAATATGACTTGCTGGCTGTGTGATAATATGGTGCACACCAAGTGCGCCGGTTTTACTGGCCGGACAAGTGATGACCTTTCAAAGGGGCCCAATTTGCAGTTTTGTTGTGACGCTTGTGTCGAGGTCGCGAACGAGATGAAATCGTTCATGCGCCAAACTAAAGGCGGCCTGATGGGGCTGATTAGCTGTTTCGGAGTGGCTAGAGATAGTTTTCGCCGAGCTGATGATCTCCTCTCTGCGCTGGACTCGCAGTTTAATAGTCGTAAGCTATTAGAAGAGTCCCCTAAGCGCAAAAAGCCGCTGGTGGTAAGGAGCAAAAGGGGAACACCCCGCAACCGAAATAAAAAGAACAACAGAGCATTCCGGCGGATCAGCAGCTGATTTCAGCAAACCCTCAAATGTTGCTATGATCAGCAGCTAAAAAAGATTCGGTATCCGAACAATCCGTTACAGAATGCATGCAACCAAGGACTTCTATGAATTCCGATTTGTCCGTGGTGGTTTCACAATTAGTGGATCCACCTATCTCTCAGAATGTAGCATCTCCACCACAAGGGACTACTGAGTCCGGACAACCGGCTCAAGTTGGTTTTGCAGAAACAATGTCTGCTCCACCAAAATCCCTTTCAGTGGTTCCACTAAAGAAACAAATTTTCGTTTCTCGGTTTTCCCCTGATCAAACATCTTCTGATGTATTGTCTTATATACAAGACAAAACTAAAGCCGATTGTAATAGTGTAAAGGTGGAACAGTTTAAGTTTTCTTATGCTAGAGACATTTCATCTTTCAAGATAACTGTCCCTAACGAGCTTTTTGAAGCCATATGCTCGGACGACTTTTGGCCGGATAATATGGTTGTAAAAGAGTTCGAGACTAAGATTAAGAAGAAGGGGCCCTAGTCGAGGCCAAACCAGTGTACCAATTTCAAAAAACTAACTTCTAACCTCCTTCTTTCCTATCAGAATGCAAGAGGTTTGCGTAGCAAACTCACTAAATTGTATTCCGATAGCCTTTCTTTTGCATCTCATATTATTGTGTTCACTGAAACCTGGTTAAAGCCGGAGATCTTTAGCTCCAAAGTTTTTCCAGGTAAGTACACAATATATAGGTATGACCGTCCCTCTAGACGGGGAGCTGGAGTCTTAATTGGAGTTGATTCAAACTTCCCGTCTGAGGAGTTATTTTTTGATGAATTCAATACCATTGAATTTATTTGTGTAAAGTTATCGCTTCCTGGTAACTTTATATACATAACTTGCTCATATATTCCGCCGTTGTCTGAACTTCCTGATTATTTAAATCACCTATCCGTTATTAAGTCCGTTGCAAATAAGCTTTCCGATAGGGATCAATTGATAGATCTAGGTGATTTTAATATACCTGAAGTTGCTTGGTCCACTGAGGATGGATCGAATGTCTTACTACCTATAGCACAGCATGATTTTATTGATGGCCTGCTTGACATATCTCTATCTCAAGTAAACCATGTTCGAAATTCATTAGGTCGCCTACTTGATTTGTGTTTTGTATCAAATCCTGAAGGTGTATTTCTGTCCAGAGTAGCAAATTATTACTCCTCATTTGCAGCACCTTTGCAGATCAATCATTTCTCCGTGTCAACACGGATTTATAAATCATAGATCCACAATCACAAACCTTCTAGAGCTCACTTCATTTGTGATAAAAGGCTTCAATAGTAGTTTTCAAACAGACGTCATTTACACTGACTTTAGTAAAGCATTTGACTCTGTAAATCACTTACTTCTCATTCAAAAACTTGACCTTTTAGGTTTTCCAGTTGATCTGCTTAAATTGATTTCAAGTTATCTAAATGGCAGGTCACAAAGGGTCCTTTTTAAAAATTCAATTTCTGAAATTCTCCGTGTTACCTCCGGTGTCCCACAAGGGAGCCATCTGGGTCCGTTACTTTTTACATTATTTATTAACGATCTTCCCTCAATTATAAGTCATTCTCGCGTACTTATGTACGCAGATGATGTTAAGTTGTGCCTGCAGTATAAGGACATTTCCTGCCATTTAGACTTGCAATCCGATTTACTAAATTTAAACGGTTCCAAGTGCAAACTGATGACTTTTTATCGGGCCAATCCGATATACGCGACTTACACGTCAAGTGGCAGCTCTTTGGATAGAATAACTCTTGTAAACGATCTTGGCGTTCTCTTGGACCCTAAACTAAAATTTTCTAATCACATTTCGTCCATGGTTAATAAAACCAGAGGAGTGCTTGGATTTATTAAAAGGTGGTCAAAAGAATTCGATTATCCTTATTTGACTAAAACTTTATTTATTTCGCTAGTCCGTCCGATTCTGGAGTATGGGTCTCCCGTCTGGAGTCCACAATACGGAATACTTATTGGTCGTATTGAATCTGTAGAAAAAAACTTCCTTCTTTTTGCTTTACGGCGCCTAAACTGGGATGCAAGTCTTATCTTACCTTCTTATTCTAGTAGACTTCTTTTGATTAATTTACCATCCCTAGCCAACCGTAGAACGATGCTTGGTACTATCTTTATTTATAACCTTATACATGGTGATATTGACTGCCCCGACTTGTTAAGTCGGCTAAACATTTCTGTGCCAAGTAGATTAACTAGAAATAATTTTTAATCATTGTAGATCTAACTATGCCTTGCATGAGCCTTTCAGAGTATTATGTTCTGACTATAATAGACTTTTTCCTGTAATATCAAATCTTGACTCTCTGCCGCTCCTAAAACGATTGATACTCTCATTTCTCTCTGGTAAGCGATTGTTTCAAAAATTGAGTAGGAATTGAATAAGATGTTAGGTCTGAACTTCAGACAATCTGAACTTAAACATACTATATCCCATCTCTAGACCACTATTATAAACCAATGTAAAAAACTGAGTTTGGCCACACCCAAAGTGATTTTTTTTCGGACTTTGATGCACTAAAGTCATAATCTAGTGGCCCTTTCGACCAGAAGTGTTACGCGCGCAGCCCTATTTCCATTGCGGCGTAAAAAACGGACAGACTAGTTAAAATTCATACGAAACTAAATACTAATACTAATATTAATACTTTTAAGACTGGCAAAGATGCGGTTGTAGAAATAATAGGTGATTTAAAGTAAGAGGAGTATAAAACCTTGTAATTCTAGATAAGTTTAGGCGACCCAGAAACTCGAGACTCTTCACATCCCCGTGAATAACTTAACGAATAAAACCAGGTCCAAGCATCGTTCTACGCTTTGATAAGATGGTAGATTAATTAGAAGAAGTTCACTAGAGTAAGATGGTAGAATAAGAGCAAATAATAAAAAGTTATTTTGCACAACCTCTATCCGGTCTATATTTACACCATACTGAGGACTCCAAATTGCTGAACAGTACTACAGGATTGGACGGACTAGTGAAATGAACAGAGTCTTTGTAACATAGGGATCATCGAATTCCTTTGACCACCTTTTTATAAATCCAAGTACTCCCCTGGCTTTATTCACCATAGAAGTAATATGGTCACAAAACTTAAGTTTTGGGTCAAGGAGGACGCCAAGGTCATCAACATGCGTAATTCTAGACAACGCGCAACCACCCAGCGTATACGTTGCATATTGTGGGTTCACCCGAAAAAATGTCATTACTTTGCACTTAGCGCTATTTAAATCCAAAAGATTTTCACAACACCATGTTTGAAAAGCATTTAGGTCAGATTGTAAGTCGTAATTTCGTGTTAGTCTAACAGGAACATTGAAAGTTAGGCGATTTACAAGTTCTGCAGAATCAATATCACCTCTTATAAGATTTTGCATAAAAATTGTACCAAGCATTGTTCTACGATTTACAAGTGTAGGTAAATTAAGCAACAGTAATCTACTCTGGTAGGAAGGTAGACTTACGTTTTGATCCCAGTTAAAACTACGAAAGGCAAATAGAAGAAATTTTGTTTTGTACCGACTCAATACGGTCAATGTGCACTGCTAAATAATGTCATTACTTTACACTTAGCGCTATTTAAATCCAAAAGACTTTCACAACAGCATGTTTGAAAAGCATTTACGTCCGATTGTAAGTCTGAACTGCAGTAAATTTCCCTATATTGCAGGCATAACTTATCTGTGTACATGAGGACATGCGAGGGAGATCGTTAATAAATAATGTAAAGGGCGAACACTTTTTGTCGAGACCTTTCTCACCCTGGTACTCAGATCGACATGGATTGAAATCTGGATGATCGTTCGTCAGGCCCTTACAAAAAATAAAAAATGTAACCTTTTGAATTGTGTTGACTGTGAATAGTGTTTCTCGGATCAAATAGCTTATGGGATAAAAAAGAATATAGTCGGCCGATCCTTATGAAATTTTGTACGTCGGATTGATTGACCAAAGTTATGGCATTTCCGATCAATCAGTTATATACCAGCTATAGGGTTTTATATTTGGCCAAGATCCAGAGAATTTTGTTTAGATTTAAAAAATTAAAAGCTGTTAAAACCGTAATGTCTTATTAAAGGAAACGAGAATGGAAACTTAGTTTGACAAGCCAGCTATAGGTTATATTCTTCCAATCGGCAGGATTTTTTAATATCAGTGTTCTCGTAAAATAGTACGCTGCAGTCACTCGAACTCTTTAATCTAGAATTCTATACCGAAATAAAAGCGGTACGAACGTCTTACCAATTTTATTATCCCCTTTCCAAGTATATGTTTGAATATCTATTACATATCACGTTTGTTTTACTTTAGGACTCTAAAATTGGCATCTATCAAAAAATGTGGCGTTATATGGAGAATCGTAAAGCTGCGGTTTTTGTTAAGACATACGAAGATGGAATTAAACGCGTAATGGAAGGAAGCTACGCCTTTTTAATGGAATCTACAATGCTGGACTACGCTGTTCAACGTGATTGTAATCTAACGCAAATAGGAGGCTTGCTGGACTCTAAGGGTTATGGTATCGCGACACCAAAGGGTTCTCCCTGGAGAGATAAAATTTCACTTGCTATTTTGGAGCTACAAGAAAAAGGCATTATTCAAATATTATATGATAAATGGTGGAAAAACACGGGTGACGTTTGCAACAGGGATGATAAAAGCAAGGAGTCGAAAGCCAATGCACTTGGAGTAGAAAATATTGGTGGGATTTTTCATTCGATTTTTAATATAAAAGTGAAATTAATATCCTATTTCAGGTGGCGTATTTGTTGTTCTTCTCTGTGGACTTGCTCTTGCTGTTGTTGTGGCCATATTCGAGTTTTGTTGGAACTCCAGAAAAAATTTGAACACCGAAAATCAATCACTGTGCTCAGAAATGGCTCAAGAGCTTCGATTTGCAATGCACTGCCATGGATCAAAATCAAAACATAGACCACGAAAACGGAATTGCATAAAATGCTCTTCTGGACCAACATACGTTCCGAGTAATATGAGTATGCCAAATGTGGGCGTACACTATAATTATTTTAATTAAATTTGATACTGCTGATAAACAAATAGGGAAAAAAAAGTTTTTGATTTTTACAATTAAAATAAAAATTAAAGTTAAGAATAAAATTTTGGTTTGATAAATTATTTAATTCTTAACAAGATAGGAAAGCTAACTTCGGGCGGACCCGAAGTTGATATACCCTTGCAGAATATTCTGTAAATTATATTCTCCAAAAATATTCATTTCCAACTTCCTAACTTAAAAAATAGCAAAGTTATGGAATTTGCGATCGTTCAGTGATATGGCAGCTATAGGATGTAGTCGGCCGATTTGGTAGGTCGGATTGATTGGCCAAAAATAAAACCCATAGAAAATTCCAACTTCCTAACTTTACCAAACACCAAAGTTATGGCATTTCCGATCAATCAGTTATATGGCGGCTATAGGATATAGTCGGCCGATCCTTATGAAATTTGGTAGGTGGGATTGATTGGACAAAAATAAAACCCATAGAAAATTCCAACTTCCTAACTTTACAAAAACCAAAGTTCTGGCATTTCCGATCGTTCAGTTATATGGCAGTTATAGGATATAGTCGGCCGATCCCGGCCGTTCCGACTTATATACTGCGTGCAAAGGAAAGAAGGGTGTGTGCTAACGTAGAAACAGACAGACGGACAAACGGACAGACGGACATGCTTATATCAACTCAACTTATAGGGTCGGAGAAGTCTCCTTCACTGCGTTGCACACCTTTGACCAAAATTACCTTCTGCAATGGTATAAAAATTATAAGTTTGTTCAATGCATTATAAAAGATATTAACGGCCTCTGCCATATTAGTGCATGAACAAAATTCGGAACATTTATAGCCGGATATAAAAGTATTTAAAAGATGAAAGTTTGCCTTACGAAAGCAGCGGATTCGTTTAACCGACTTTTCGGATTTTTTATTCAGCTCTGTTCTCTCATCTACAGTCAGCTCTAGAGTTGGATGATAAGGATCTCCCGGTTGTGTAAGTGGTGATGTTCTTAATAGACAAACGCCTTCGGAATTTGAAACAAAACACAAGTCCAGTAAGCTAGATAAGGTATACGAGCAGTATTGGTTTGAGTGCATGACGAAATATGTCAGGAAGTTCGTAGAAAAATGTGTGATACGTAAATTGTCGAAATCAGCGTCAGGCAAAAAACAAGCAGAGTTACACCCTATACCCAAAGTTGAAATACCGTGGCATACTATTCATATCGATATAAGTGGGAAACAAGAAAGGAAAGTTAACTTCGGGCGGAGCCGAAATTGATATACCCTTGCAGAATACTCTGTAAATTATATTCTCAAAAATTATTCATATGATGCATTCTTAATACCCATAAAAAATCCCAACTTCCTAACTTTAAAAACACCAAAGTTATGGCATTTTCAATCGTTCAGTTATATGGCAGCTATAGGATATAGTCGGCCGATCCTTATGAAATTTGATAGGTCGGATTGATTGGCTAAAAATAAAACCCATAGAAAATCCCAACTTCCTAACTTAACAAAAACCAAAGTTATGGCATTTCCGATCAATCAGTTATATGGCGGCTATAGGATATAGTCGGCCGATCCTTATGAAATTTGGTAGGTCGGATTGATTATATAAATATATAAATATATAAATATATAAATATATAAATATCTAATTATATAATAAATATTATATAAATATATAAATATATATAATATATAAATATAATATATAAATATTAATCTATAATATCTAATATCCTATATCTACCTATCTAAATATCTCAATAATACTATATATATACTCATATCCCTATCTATATCTCCTCTCTCCCTATCTCCTCTCCTCCCTATCTCCTCTCTCCCTCTATCCCCTCTCCCCTCTCTCCCTCTCTCCCTCTTCCCTCTCTCCTCTTCCCTCTCTCCCTCTCTCCCTCTCTCCCTCTCTCCCTCTCTCTCTCCCTATCTCCTCTCTCCCCTCTCCCTCTCTCCCTCTCTCCCTCTATCCCTCCTCCCTCTCTCCCTCTCTCCCTATCTCCCTCTCTCCCTCTCTCCTCTCTCCCTCTCTCCCTCTCTCCCTCTCTCCCTCTCTCCCTCTCTCCCTCTCTCCCTCTCTCCCTCTCTCCTCTCTCCCTCTATCCCTCTCTCCCTCTCTCCCTCTCTCCCTCTCTCCTCTCTCCCTCTCTCCCTCCTCTCCCTCTCTCCTCTCTCCCTCTCTCCCTCTCTCCTCTCTCCCTCTCTCCCTCTCTCCCTCTCTCCCTCTCTCCTCTCTCCTCTCTCCCTCTCTCCCTCTTCCCTCCTCCCTCTCTCCCTTCTCCCTCTCTCCCTCTCCTCCCTCTCCCTCCTCTCCCTCTCTCCCTCTCTCCCTCTCTCCCTCTCTCCCTCTCTCCCTCTCTCCCTCTCTCCCTCTCTCCCTCTCTCCCCTCTCTCCCTCTCTCCCTCTCTCCTCTCTCCCTCTCTCCCTCTCTCCTCTCTCCCTCTCCCCTCTCTCCCTCTCTCCCTCTCTCCCTCTCTCCCTCTCTCCCTCTCTCCCTCTCTCCCTCTCTCCCTCTCTCCCTCTCTCCCTCTCTCCTCTCTCTCTCTCCCTCTCTCCCTCTCTCCCTCTCTCCCTCTCTCCCTCTCTCCCTCTCCTCCTCTA
>JAYMZC010000141.1:0-19537 GCA_036346975.1 Drosophila prolongata | reverse complement strand
TAATTTTATTAAATAGAGCCAAAATGTTCAAATTGTAACAATTAATTTTTATTCTATTTTTCTTTCCAACGTGACTAGCTTAAGCGTGTGACAGTTAAGTAATGTAACGTTGATGACTTAAAAAGTCTTTATTGTCAAAATGTTGACAACTTGTTACGAAATTACTTCAGGACTGCATTTAATTGATTATCGCATGCTAAAATTTAATTTGATTTGTCTCATTCTTTGTTTTGCCAAAAATTAATTTTCCCTTTTTAGTAGTTACTGTAGGTATTAGTTATTTCTTAATGTTGGGGTTTTTTTCTGAATGCACAACATTTCAAGAATATTTTATTGATCTGAGTAAAACTACCAAAGTTATGGGCAGTTGAACGTAGGAAAGTTAGCGCGTTTTATATTCGATTTTTGCTTGTCCAGAACTTTAAAACGCTCTCCTGAAAACTTGCCATTTTCATAGTCGGTGTACACGATCCTGCAAAATCTACTGAAATTTTGCACAGATGAAAGAAGAATCTTTACTTAATTTCTCAGGTAACGCAGTTGAGTTTTTTTTTTGTTTTTGGAAAAATGGATTTTTGGATTTGCCAAAACAAAAACAAAAATTTGACTGAGACTATTCGTATTGCCAATAAAAATTCATAAAAAATCACTACGATTACTTCTGAGTACTAGTCTTTAACGAATATCACGAAAAGCATTACCAAATCTTAAGGTTTATCTATTTGCCTCGAGCTTAGCTCTGGATTGGAATACAGTGATCACATGGTAGTGGGAACTGTAGAAACCAATCCTGAATGTTTATACCCTTGCAGAGGGTATTGTAATTTTGGTCAGAAGTTTGTAACGCGTGAAGGACACGTTTCCGACCCTATAAAGTAAATATATTCTTGATCAGGATCAATGGGGGAGTCGATATAGTCATGTCCGGCTGTCTGTCTGTTTCAATACCGTTTGCGAGCTCAGTTTAAAAGCTAGCGATCTGAAACTTTCACAGTCATCCTAAAACATGTGTACGCAAGTTTAAAAATCACCCCGATCGGACGTCTATATCCTATAGCTGCCATAGGAACAATTTTGCAAGAATTGATGATATTTCGCGCAGTGTAAAAACTATTGACATGAATCTTTCCAAATCATATTTTTTTATGCATTCCTTGATCAAGGTAAAAGAGCGTGCCGATCGGACGTCTATATCCTATAGCTCCCATAGGAACAATCAGATATACCTTTCAGAATTTATGATATTTCGCGTCTATATCTTATAGCTTTGTAGTAATAACTGTTAAAGGCGGCGAAAATATCCCGTTTTATACCCGTTACTCGTAGAGTAAAAGGGTATATTGTATTCGTGCAAAAGTATGTAACAGGTAGAAGGAAGCGTTTCCGACCCTATAAAGTATATATATTCTTGTTCAGGATCACTAGCCGAGTCGATCTAGCCATGTCCGTCTGTCCGTCTGTCTGTCCGTATGAACGCTGAGATCTCGGAAACTATAAAAGCTAGAAAATTGGCATTTTGCATGTAGATTTTATGAGTTCCTACGCAGCACAAGTTTGTTTCAAAATGGTGCCACGCCCCCTCTGACGCCCACAAGCCACAAGCTGTGGCCACAGTTTTGATGCTATATGAAAATTTTAATTGATATGTATTTGTTTCGTCAATACCTATCGATTGGCCTAATAAAAGTTTGCCACGCCCACTCTAACGCCCAAAAACCCATTAAACGCATTAAACATTAAGCCTGGCTAGCGCCTACATTTCCGCCTTTCATGGCCCGTGGTACCAATGTCTAGGTGTAGAAGGCGCAATACAATAGCGCATATTTATATTAAGTTGTTTAGCTGAGTAACGGGTATCTAATAGTCGAGGCACTCGATTATAGCGTTCTCTCTTGTTTTACATGAAACTATGCAAATCTAATTTATTTATGTATTTCCTATTCATTCGCTACTTTTCAATTTTAGCAATTTCGGCAAAGTCTGCAAGGGCATTAAAACTTCGGCTTACCGGCGATTGAGTAAAGACGTGCTGAATCAAACGTGTTAAACGACTTGACGACGATTCGACTAATTCATATTACTTAAAAAATATTACTTCTTAAATAAGCTAAGCCTTTATTTTCTTCTAGCTTATCACGTTAGAACATGCACATTAGACTTCTGCATGAATGCACTCATTTGTAGCATAACAGATCTGTACAGTAGTATGGTGTTCTTAAAAATACTGCACTCATTCTTTACTGTACAGTACTCTATAGGGCAGAAGAAGACAGCACAACATTTTCAGTGTACTCACTTCGAGTGAGTACAGTATATGGTTGTAGTCTTCGTGAGTGAGTACAGCATTTGTCCTATTTTAAACACACTGTACAGCTTGTGTCTTAACTCTGTACAACTGTGCAGATGAGTGCAGTCAAAATTGCCACCACTGAAGACATTGTAAATAAAATAATGTTCCTTCATTCCAATATTAATAACTTAAATATATGTAGATTCTTTAATAACATAAAATAATTTTATAATTAGTTTTAATTAAAATATTAATAATTTCTAAATTCTTTATTTTATAATAAATATATTTGAAAAGACATGGTAAATAAAATAATGTTCCTTCATTCCAATATTAATAAATTAAATATAGATTCTTTAATAACATAAAATAATTGTTATAATTTTTAATCGTATTCTTTCTATGACATACATACACACGAGATCTATACATGTGTGTATGTACCAGTCATAAAATTTCACTCACTGTACAGTAAGTATACTGCACACCAAAACACTGTACAGTGCGTTGACTACTGCACACCAGTTTTGCTGTACTCATCAACAGCTGTACAGCTATGGAATGAGTGAGAACACTGTCAACCAAAACAGACAATACTACCCTACTCACTCACACCCAAATATACTGTGCAGAAAAAAAGTGTGCCCACTTCTAGACTAAGTGATTCATTTGTCGTTTTGGATGCATTCATGCAGAAGTCTAATGCACATGATAATATACACTGACGAGCAAAACTGTAACACGAGTTCAATACTCTAACTTCAAAGGTCTTTATCTTCTGTTCGAAGATTTGAGTCAGATAGTCGCTCCTGGTTTTGGATTAGAGATCCCACAATCCACCAAGTCACCAAGTAATGAGCGGCAAACCGTCAATCAGGGTGGCGGCTCAGTTATGGTCTGCGGATGGATCCATAAAAATGGAGTTGGTCCCTTGGTATTAATCGATGGAGTAATGCAAATAGAACAATATTTGAGCATTTTATTAAAAGGGCTTAAAATTTTATACCTACAATACAAGACTAAGCTTTTTAGCGTTCATAAATAAGAACATAAGATACAGACCTTTGAAGTTAGAGCAAGCTATTTTTACCCGAAAGGAATTTTCCCAAATCTATTAATATTGAAGGCAGTTGGGAAGGGCCGGATCTGAGGACTGCATATAGCTTGAATAGGAAAAAATCGGAAAACTAAAAGTGACTTCATAGTTTCCAAAATAATGACTGGATCTGGTTTGTTGATAAATAATGACCTTAGAAACTTATACACCCTAGTAACAGGCCTCTACATGCCATTTGCAAATTTAGTGTTAGAGTAGGCGTCGCCAAATTGTTAAATCGACGTGCAAGTAACTTAAATCTGCATGTTGAGTCCCAAGTCCATGTCATTAACAGTTTTCGAGATATCAACGTTCATACGGAAGGACAGAGAGACGGACATGGCTATATCGACTCGACTCGATCCTGACCAAAAATGTACATTTATACTTTGTAAAGTCGCAGACGTTTCTTTCTACCACTTGCATACTTTTCAACAAATAAATAATGTAGGTAAACTAAAATATTACAGGATTTTATAATAGTAAACTATTAATAAATCGCTGTCCATCTAAAATGTCTCCTTGACTGTGTTACAAAATTCTCTTTAAAAGTTTAATAAACTTAACTGTACAATAAACTATTATATTCGGTGTACAAGTTCTCAAATCTTTATCCTGGCGAAAACAAATCAAAGTGGCTTAGAGTTTAGTGATTTATATATTTACACACTATTTGGATTCGATAAACCTGTTTTTCCTTTTCGATCATAACTCATAAATTATGGCCGTCCACAAGGCTCCAAACTGCCTTATACAATTACTGCTGCTGGTGTGGAAAAACTTTTCAATGCTTCTCGGTCGGAAATGCTATATGATGGGCCTTATAATTTTCTTTGCTATCATTCCTCTAATATTAATGTCACTTAGGCTTATACCTTTACTAAGAAGGAAACCACAAATTAGTGGACCAATACCAACTTTTGGGCTTCATTGCCGAATTCCGTAAGTCCTTTGAAGTCTCCTTTATCTTAATATACATTTTTTATTTTTCTCTAAATAGTTCCAACATTTATTTTTCGCCACAAGCTCCATTACTTGAGGCGCTTATGAAAGAAATAAACGGTAGCAAAATCACAGCTTTCCAAAATTCTCGAAAACTTCAAGAAGCGTTAGTCGATTTTCCTGATAGTAACGGTGATGTAATTGGAATTGATTTTGCCGAAGGCTGGACCGAATGGCCAGACCAATTATCGTTCGTACTCCGTGTCCCCAAGCTATCTGCTTCAGATGATGACATGTTTGAACTGTTTTGGATCTTACTCATATTATGAAAACGGCTTCTTAGCCGTACAGCAGGCATTGAGCAAAGCACACATTAATCACAAGTGTAAGCAGTTGAACAAGTGTCCGAAGGAAATTAAGTTTCCGGAGTTTAGAGACCTTCCATCCCCTCCCATTTTTGCATCAGACTATACAAATTATTTGCAAACCATAGGACAATTTTGCATTGGAATGATTGCAGGTTTCGTGGTCGTAAGTTTGACAAAGGTATGTGCAATCGAAGCTCCATTATTGCGTTATCACTCGTTTTCACTTATCCAGCGTTTTCCCATTCTCCGTTACAGTATATTGTCCAGGAAAAGGAGCTCCAGCTCAAGGAGACATTGCACTTACTGGGAGTAGGGCTCCGGCTTGCAGTGGCTGGCCTGGTACGTCCAGTCGTTCATTATTCTCCTCATAGGATCGACGGTTTTAACGCTATGCTGGAAAGTCGTGCTTCCGAATTCGGAGATATCCTTCTTGCCATTCACCCACTGGTCACTAGTTCTGTTCGTTCTGCTCGTGCTCGGCCACTGTTGGATCTGCTTCAGCTTCCTGATGAGTAGCCTGCTCTCCACAACGCGCCGACTTTCCCTAATAACTGTCCTTTCGTTTAGTGCCACACTAATTCCCTGTATTTTGTTGCACTCGGTTGGTTGTCCGCTGGGCTTGAACGCTTTCATCAGTCTTTTCCTATTGTCTGGTTATACCTTGTTGGTCGACGGTGTCGGCAATTGGGAGTACTATGGTGTGGGCCTGCAGTGGGATAATCTCTTCAAGATCGCGTGGCCAGGGGACACTGTCAGCGTTGGCCATATCCTGCTGGTCATGCTGTTGGCCAGTTTGTGTCCCTGCTTATCTGTCTGTACATGGAGCAAATCCGGCCAGGTACTTACGGAGTACCCCGTCCTTGGCATTTCCCCTGCTCCTGCTGCTGCCCCACCGAAAACCTGCTGCCCTACAAGCGGCTCTTCTACAGGTGTCTCGGGATAAATAGGGCTGCTCCGGATGTGGAATGTCCCGAAGTCGAACTGATTGAGGCAGATCCTGAGGGCAAAACAGCCGGTGTTCGGATAATAGGCCTCAGCAAGACCTTTGGGCAAAATGGAGGCTGTGAAGAACATCAGTTTCGATATGTTCGAGGACCAGATTACGGTGCTGATGGGGCACAATGGAGCCGGCAAGACCACGCTGATCAGCATGCTGGCTGGATTCATTCCTCCCACTTCGGGCACGGCTCTGGTAAATGGCTATGATATCGAAAAGGAGCGCCGGCAGGCCCGGAGATGCATAGGCCTGTGTCCGCAGCAGAACGTCCTCTTTAAGCACCTCAGTTCGGCCAGTCACATTTGGTTCTTCAGCCGGCTCCGAGGACTCAGAGGTGCGGAGGTCAAGGCCGAGGTGGACAAGTACCTCGAGCAGCTCAACCTGAAGGGGAAGAAGAAAGCGGGCAGCTCGGAATCTATCCGGCGGAACCCAGCGGAGACTGAGTGTCGCATGTGCCCTCTGCGGGGGCGTCAAGGTACTCTTAAATAATTTCATTAAATATCCCGAAGGATTTCAATTCCAACAACTAATTTCTATAAGTATTTTATGGTCAAATCACCCCCTACTTAAATGCAAGCTTTTACGATTTCAATAATCTTTATAGGTAACATTTCGATAAGTTGCCGATAAATTATTATATTTTATTTTTTATGCATTCCCTTGCAGAAAATATTATAATTCCAGTCAAAAGTTTTCAACGCAGTGAAGGATACATTTCCGACCCTAAAGTATATACATTCTTGATCAGCATCACCAGGAGAGTCGATCTAGCCATGTCCGTCTGTCCCGTCCGTCCGTCTGTCCGTCCGTCTGTCCGTCCGTCCGTTTTCTACGCAAGCTAGTCTTCCAGTTTTAAAACGTTCCCAAAAGTTGTTTTTCTATCCAGGTAGTATATAAGTCGGTCCCATAGGAACAATCGGGAAAAAAATTAAAATAAGTATAACTTTGTTGTTTACAATTTTTTTCTTTGGAATTTGGTAATATTTAAATACCATGGAATTTTAAATACGGAATTACGGTTTTATTTAAATTAAAATCGGACATCTATATTATATAGCTTCCAAAGGAAAATCGAAAAATTAAAAAAATAAAAATTTAAGACTTACATTTTTCTGTTTTTCCATTTATCAAAATATTTCTTTGAGATATAGTAATTATTTACTATATCAGAATTACGCTTTTAGTTTTCTCAAAATCGGACAACAATATCATAAAGCTGCCATAGAAACGATGGCAAAGTGCAGCGCAAAATCGACATAGCATCATTGTAGTCGATTTGTAATAACTGCAATGGTACATTAACTTCGGCTTGCCGAAGTTTGGTTCCCTTCATGTTTAACTTAATTTTAGTACTTCCTTTTCTTAGATATTAACAATTTTTATATCCTTGTAGAGGGTATTATAATTTTGGTCAAAAGTGTGCAACGCAGTGAAGGAGACATCTCCGACCCTATAAAGTATATATATTCTTGATCAGGATCACCTCCTGAGTTGATATGAGCATGTCCGTCTGTCTGTATGTCTGTCTGTTTCTACGCAAACTAGTCTCTCAGTTTTTTATACCCTTGCAGAGGGTATTATAAGATAAGACATTTCCGACCCTATCATGTGATTATCTATGGGTTTTATTTTGGCCAATTGATCCAACCTGCCAAATTTCATATCCTATAGCTGTGTTTTTAAAGTTATGAAGTTGGGATTTTTTTATGAGTATTAAGAATGCATCAAATGAATAATTTTGGAGAATATAATGTACATAATATTCTGCAAGGGTATATCACCTTCGGCTCCGCCCGAAGTTAGCTTTCCTTTTTTGTTTTGAATTCGTTCCTCCAAAAGTTGATTTGTAGCGTTTTGTCACTAGCCATGGTATTTCTTTAAATATAATGTGGTTTATACACCCAGGTACTTATTTGCGACGAGCCCAGCACAGGATTGGATCCCGGTGCCCGTCGGGGACTGTGGAAACTAATCCTGGAGGCAAAGAAGGGTTGCACTATCCTGCTGACCACCCACCAGTTGGATGACGGGGAGGTCCTGAGCGATCGCATGGTCATTATCAGCGATGGACAGGTGCGCTGCATTGGATCGCTGCCCTTCCTCAAGAAACAGGTGGACGCCAGTTGCCTGCTCACCTGCGAAACCAGGAAACGATGTGACGTGGACAAGCTGACTTCATTGATATCCCTTCATGTGGGCATTATCATCCCTTTCAGCATCATGGGTCGTGATGTTTGCTACAAGCTGCCGTTAAGTAAGTCTAATTCGTTTTCCCGGATGTTCCGGGAATTAGAGCAACAGAAAAATGATCTGAAGGTTCGTGGATTCGGCATAAGTTCTGTGGCTTTGGAAGAGATTTTCATGAGCTTCGGGGAGGAGGAGCGCGATTCCCGGAATTCTGGCGGGGCTGAGAAAAAATGACGAGGCCGACGACGATGTTGAGAATGTGGATTATGACCAAGAAGAAAGTGAACCCAATTGTGGAAGCCAGTGGAGGGCGATGATGATCAAGAAGTATTTGTCTTTCTTTGAGAACAAGGTAATGAGCGGAAATACTTGCATATTTTAATAAAAAAGCTTATAAATGACCTAATGCTATTGCTACTTGAGCTTAGCTATCCGTTACGCATAGAGTCATAATCTCGGCAACTATAAGACGCACTTGTCAAGCATGCAGGCTTTTTATACCCTAACAGAGGGTATTAAATTTTGGTCAAAAGTATAACATATTCTTGATTAGGAGTTGATATAAGCATGTCCGTCTCTCCGTCTGTCCGTCTGTCTGTTTCTACGCAAACTAGTCTCTCAGTTTTAAAGATATCGAATTGAAACTTTGCACACACCCTTCTTTCCTTTGCACTATATAAGTTATCCTATAGTATATAAGTCGGAACGGCCGGGATCGGCTGAATATATCCTATAGCCGCCATATAACTGATTGATCAGAAAATGCCATAACTTTTGTGTTTGTAAAGTTAGCAAGTTGGGATTTTCAATGGGTTTTATCAATTTCGGCCTACCAAATTTCATGAGGATCGGCCGACTATATCCTATAGCTGCCATATAACTGATTGATCGGAAATGCCATAACTTTGGTGTTTTTAAAGTTCGGAAGTTGGGCTTTTTTATGAGTAACAAGAATGCATCATATGAATAGTTTTGGAGAATATAATTTACAGCATATTCTGCAAGGGTATATCAACTTCGGCTCCGCCCGAAGTAAGCTTTTCTTTCTTGTTAAATTGTAAAGATACTTTTTTTGTCTCAAGTTTTCATTCAAAATATTATAATTTGGCGGAGATTTCTGAATAATTATTTTCATGGTTTTCATACAAGTTTCATAATAAAATAATTAAAATAATTGTTTTTTTAATATGGTGCTACTTTTGAGTATCTTGAACTGTCCTAGCAATGTTATAACGTGTGCACATATATCTTAAAATCATCTTCATTCGAACTAAATAATGTTTGCTTATTTAAATAGGCCTGAAATCTTTGCTTTTTGAAAGAGTCACTTTTTTTGTAATTGTGTAAGATTTCGAATTGGCCAGTATACCTTTCCATCTTACTTGATTTGGGGATATATATTTGTTATCCCATGCATAATGTTTATAATTAACTTAACCAACTATGTTGGCGAATTGCTTGGATAAATAAGCTTAGAAAGAATGTACAAATGGTGTAATAACATGATCAAAATTTTTTTGATACCATGAAGCAAGGTATATGTATATACTTTTCATAGAAAATCACTCAAATTTTTGTAGGAAAACATTTTTTTAACTCGCAGTCGGCAAACTAAGAAAAGTAAGAAACTATTTTAGATTTGGCTTGTTGACCAAGTCATCTTTTTGCTCTAAGATGTACTCATATGTTAAAAATTTATAAATAGGCAATACCGGAAAAAACTAAATAGTGTGTTTTAAAATGTGATTTTGACCACTAGTTTCTTGGTCTAGAATTCTTTAAAGGACCAGCCATATCATAAATATCTCTAAGCTTAACACCATCTGCGCATAGGCTTTTGAACCGATATGATTTTCATACTTGATATTTCTACTATGATATTACACTACATGCTTTTGTTTCTTGTTTCATCCATATTGTAACTAGGTTTACTTCGTGCTGCTTTTGTTAATTCCCATTGTCTACTATCTGTCGACGCTGATAAGTGCTACGGATCCCCAGAATTTGCCCAGAGTGAGCATGAATGTCCAAGAGTACGGGAGCTACGGGGTCAGCATTTTGGTTTCAGATCCTGAAAGATCCGGAGAAATGCGCCCTGTATACTATACCATCGCTAGATTGGCCGGAACAAACGTTGTGGTGAAGACAATAGATGAGCCTATGGAGGAGTATGTGAAGAACGCCTGGGCGACACCAGAGGGAAAACGTGAGATTATGTTCATGCCGATGGCTGTCGAACTAAAAAGCCCACTAGTCGGGTGGGTCGGGCCCAGACACTTTCTTTATGCGGCGCCCATGACCCTCAATCTCGTCTACAATATGATGGCCCATGAGCTCCTCGGTCCCGAAATCAGACTGAAGGTGACCAGCGCTCCATACCAGAAGAGGAGCACCGTCATAAATTTGTTTTATCGACGATAGAACATTGCGGTTCCAAGCGTTCGTGATGTGTTATGTAATCTTGGCAATGATCCTGTTCTCACATCTGATTATCCAAGAGAGGGACTCGCATATGAAGATGCAGCAGAAGGTGTCCGGACTGAGCATGGTCACTTATTGGCTGAGCCACCTGGTGTTCGACATGCTGGTCTATTCAATATTGGCGCTGGCTCTGTTGCTACCACTCTACAACTATGCGCCCTGGTACAATTTGCTGACTTTACTCCTCTTCCTTGGACTGACGTCGCTAATCTTCGTGTACTTCTTGACGTTGGTGCTTTCGGCCACACTTCTACCTGTGACCTTGGTTCTACTTTCGGGTATGACCATATATCTGAGTGGATTATATTTGCTTTGGCAACACTATAAAATATATTGAAACAAGAAAGGAAAGCTAACTTCGGACGGAACCGAAGTTGATATACCCTTGCAGAATATTCTGTAAATTATATTCTTCAGTGAGTATTCTTAATACTCATAAAAAGTCCCAACTTGCTAACTTTAAAAACACCAACGTTAGGGCTTTTTCCGATCGTTCAGTTATATGGCAGCTATATGATATAGTCGCCCGATCCGGCTCGTTCCGACTTATATACACCTGCAATAGAAAGACAACTTTTGGGAAAGTTTCAAGCAGATAGCTTTAAAACTGAGGGACTAGTTTGCGTAGAAACGGACGGACGGACGGACAGACGGACGGACAGACGGACGGACAGACGGACGGACAGACGACCCTCCTGAGTTGATATAAGCATGTCCGTCTGTCCGTCTGCCCGTCTGTCTGTTTCTAACGCAAACTAGTCTCTGAGTTTTAAAGCTATCGAATTGAAACTTTGCACACACCCTTCTTTCCTTTGCACGCAGTATATAAGTCGGAACGGTCGGGATCGGACGACTATATCTTATAGCTGCCATATAACTGAACGATCGAAAATGCCATAACTTTGGTGTTTTTAAAGTTAGGAAGTTGGGATTTCAATGGGTTTTTATTTTTGGCCAACCAATCCGAACCGACCAAATTTCATAAGGATCGGCCGACTATATCATATAGCTGACATATAACTGAACGATTGGAAATGCCAACTTTGGTGTTTTGAAAGTTAGGAAGTTGGGATTTTTTATGAGAATTAAGAATGCATCATATGAATAATGTTGGAGAATATAATTTACAGAGTATTCCGCAAGGGTATATCAACTTCGGCTCCGCCCGAAGTTAGCTTTCCTTTCTTGTTTTATTATTAACATTAAAAGAAGGCGATGCTAATATTTAAATTCAACGTTTAAAACTAAAAACTAAAGCAAATTTCCATTCGGATACGTGTTGACTTTGAATTTCTACCAAAATTTTCTTTTTCCAGGTATCCTGGCATTTTCTTTGATTCAACTTGTTGGAGAGCAGGCGCTTATATATAATGTTATATATATAGTTATATCTATTGCTTACCTGACTCCTTTGGTAGCTGGTTATTATTGCCTGGCCAAATGCTTCCAGTTCAGTACCTTGTGCGCTGATTCTAATTCTGAAGATCCTGAGCTTGCCTTTTTGAAAATGTGAGTTGCGTCAACCCTATGGCTGTTGAATCAGCAGGATGTGTGTGTAAAAGTGAGTCTTGAGAATAGTAAGTGTTTTCCATTAATTTGAAATTATATTGGCAGATCTGATGCTGTATCCTGAAATGTTTGGCATGATTTCTGGAGCTATTATTTTTGGACAATAATGATGTTCTATGAGTACGGAAGCTGTATATGGTACAAATTCAAAGGTTGTTGCACACCCAGCCCAATGGGTTCGATTGAGGATCCCAAAGTTGCAAAGGAGGCAGAAAAAATAAAAAATATGGATGCAGAGCAGATAGAAAGCCGGGCATTAGTCGTAGAGGAAGTTTCTAAAAAATATAGCTGCGGCCCGCTGGCAGTGAATAACATTTCCTTCGCTCTTAAACCGTTAGTAACTTATTTTTGTCAATTTAAAATTACTAGAAAGAAACCCTGTTTCGACTTATATGCTACCAGTTATATAGACAAAAGACTTTGGGAAAGTTTTATTCATATGATATTAGTTGAATACTTTTCATTATATAAGCTTATAACACAAGATGTATTATTTTTATACCCTTGCAGAGGGTATTATAATTTTGTCATAGTGTGCAACGCAGTGAAGGAGACATCTCCGACCCTATAAAGTATATATTCTTGATCAGGATCGTGTCCTGAGTTGATATAAGCATGTCCGTCTGTCCGTCTGTTTGTTTCTACGCGAACTAGTCCTCTCAGTTTTAAAGATATCGAAATAAACTTTGCACACACCCTTCGTTCCTCTGCACGCTGTATATAAGTCGGAACGGCCGGGATCGGCCGACTATATCCAATAGCCGCCATATATTTGATTGATCGGAAATGCCATAACTTTGGTATTTGTAAAGTTAGTAAGTTGGCATTTTATATGTGTTTTTAATTTTTGGGCAATCAATCCGACCTACCAAATTTCAAAAAGGATCGTCCGACTACATCCTATAGCTGCCATATAACTGAACGATTGGAAATGCCTTAACTTTGGTGTTTTTAAATTTTTATGGGTTTTATTTTTGGCCAATAGAATATTCTGCTTCGCCCGAAGTAAGCTTTTCTTTCTTGTTTTTAGTAATATAGACATAGAATCGAAATGTAGTCGATTTGTAATAACTGCAAGGGTATATAAACTTTCACTCCAGACCTCATAGAGTAAAGACGTGCAACTACGGCGATCAAAGACCACCAGCGACAAGTGCTTATCAGCAAAATTTGCATAAACAAACAGTGAACAAAAGAGACACAAAAAAAGCAAAAACAAAATACAATAACTAATCACGTGATACAACAACCACACACAGGGGTTCGCCCCACATAACCAAAATGTTGCCACCGGACAAAAACAAACTCTTTTCTAAAAACTCAATAAATGAAAAAAATTACATTGTGATTAAAAGAAAAGACAACCTTTCCTTAGAACTCACAAACCCATTTATCGTTAAAAATCTATAGACTATATTTGTGGAGGTGGAGTGGATAATTGCAAACCAACTAGAGCGGGAACCCTTCTTATCCAAACAAAAAACACCCAACAAGCCGTAAAATTACTGAAAATTAAAAAAATTGAGAAATAGACGTTGAAGCATACGAAACACAAAACACTTAATGTGACAAAAGGTGTTATTTATTGCAACCTACTTAGGAATGTCTCGGAAGAAGAAATCCTAGTGGAGCTTAAATCACAAAAGGTTAGTGAAGTCTACAAGTGGACAAAAATGGTTGACCAAAAAAGAACTCCAACAGGTCTCATTACACTAACGCTTTGCTTCTACAAACCTTCCCGAAAAAGTAATGATCGGCTATGAGGTAGTGTTCACACGCCCATACATACCACGGCCAATGCAGTGCAAGAAATGCCTCCGCTTTAACCACACCCAATCTTACTGCAAAACAGGAAAACCTCACATGCAAAAACTGTTCGGAGACCTCACACACAAACGACAACCAAGAATGTATCCAAAACACCCAAATGCATTAACTGCAAGAAACCGCCACAACCTCTATTGACAGAAAATGCCCAGTCTTTCTTAAAGAACAGGAGCTTATAGCCATTAAAATAACCGAAAAAGTAGACCACAAACTGCCCGTTCCATATACTTCGCACGCCACAATCCCAGCCAAGAAACCTCTTACTCCCAAACCCTAAAAAATGCAGCAACTACAGAAAACCTCACCAAAGTAACAGAAACTCCAACACAGGACAAAAAAGTAAACAACGGAATGGAAGAAATGCTTAAAGAGATAGACAGAAAATTTCAGAGGTATCCAACCAACAAACAGACACCAATAACGTACAACATATACGACGAAGATATGGATATGGACCCATTTAAAGACACCCAAAAACCTTCGACATCAACAACGATCGCGTACTTAGAAGCCAAACAAAAGAAAAATCCATCCTCTCCAAATCTCTAAAAGCTAAGAGCAAAAACCGAGCCTTCCCAACACAAATACTATAAAACAAGCACAAAAAATAATTAAATTATGACTTTAAAAATAATACAATGGAATATAAAGGGATATACAAACAACTACAACCAACTACTACTACTGATCAAAAAACATTCTCCACATATTATATCACTCCAAGAAACACACATACAATACTTTCACAGCCTACCTACACCAATAAACTACAATATACTAACAAACATTGCATCGAACCGATTTGGAGGAGTAAGCCTTACTAATCCACAAATCAATTCAATATACTCAAACCAACATCAATGATAACGTAGAAAGCAATAGCAGCAGAAATACAATCAAAACAAAATTTTAATTAATACTTCCATTACATTCCACTTAACAAACCCTTTTCACACGCAATAACCTGAACAACTTAATTAACACCAACAATGAAACTTGTCATGGTAACAGGAGACATTTCAATAGCTGGCATCAAAACTGGGGATCGACACGCTCGAACTCAAGGGGTAAAAACAGTAGCCAAGTTCATTGAACAGTCAAACTGTATCCTTCTAAATGATAAATCACCAACTCATTTTACTACACACACAACACATTTACCCACATTGACCTCAGCTTTTGCTCTCCCTCCCTCGCACCACTCACAACCTGGATCCAATCGACGACCTTTTCGGAAGCGATCACTTCCCTATATCATCACCACCCTTTTTCCAAGCGAACAACACAATTAACAAAAACAACAACAATTTTTAAAATAGCCGAAGCTAACTGGGACAATTCGCAATCCACACACACAACACCAACAACCTATACCCTCCCTCAGCCAACATAAACAAAGAAGCAGCATCTAATTAACAAAATAATATTAACAAGCGCACACCATACAATACCACAAACTACTACCCAGCAGACACTCACGGCACAGTTCCTTGGTGGAACAAAAAACTTATCGGACTTACACACAGGAAAAAAACAACAATGGAAAGCAACTGAAAAGACACACAACCCACGAAACGATCGTTGCATACAGAAAGGCCAACGCAATATTGAAAAGGGAAATTAAAAATAAGGAAAATGGAATCACAACAACCAAATTTACATCCTTCAAACTTCAACTCCCATCACCACACCAACAAACAAAAAATATGGAACAACATTCGTCGTTTTTGCGGTCAAACCCAACAAAACAAATACATTGCATAAACAACCAACAACAACGAAACTATCAACGACAAAAAACAAAATAAGCCAATCTGCTCGCACACACCACTGGTCACAGCTCTCTAAAGATACCAACTTCAGCCAAGAATTCTCCTTTCATAAATACAACAGAACAACACTCAACCACACTCCATCCACATCAGCCATAGAAATTGACAAGCCCATAACCAAAATGGAACTTACCATTGCTCTCCAATCTCTCAAAGGTACAACACCAGGAATCAGCAGGATATCCTACCCAATGATAAAAATAGTTCAGCTTCCGTACACAATAGAATACTTCATCATTTCAACCCACATATTTAACAACCACATTCCTCAATCCTACAAAACTTGCTTATAATTCCAATAATAAAACCCCTAAAAGATAAAACCGACATCGCATCATACCGACACCATCTCACTCAACTGCTGCCTGGGAAAAACAATGGACAAAATAATAGCAAACAGACTTTGGTGGTTCCTTACCAATGACAAACTTTACACCCACATCAATTCGGCTTCAAAAAAGGAAAATCACTTCGGATAATCTGCTCTATTGAAGATCACATCATCACGAAAGTCCCTTAACAACAGAAACATACCTCACTAATCTCTCTTGACTTTTCAAGAGCTTTTGATCGAGTAGGTACCCACCCAATAGTTGACCAACTGATAAAATGGAAATGTGGTCACAAAATAATAAACTATATTATAAACTTCACAAAAACAGGAAAATAACAGTCCGAATAGGAACACACAATTCAAACATTTACCCCTTGGAGAACGGAATTCCACAAGGATCTCCCATATCCGTTGTACTATTTTTAATTGCCTACAATAAACTGGCCAACATCCTTACAAGGCAGAAACAAATCAAGTTTAGTGCATATGCAGACGATTTCCTTTTATTGGTCAATTTAAAAAACCGGAAAAACACAACAATAAACCTGAGCCTCCTTTTTAAAAAATAAATGACTGGGGAAAATATTCAGGCGCAACTCTGTCCGAAAAAAATGTCAACATCCACACATATGTAGAAAACACAGATGCAACTGCACTAGAACTCAAACATAAATAACGTAACATCACTTAAAGTACTCGGTCTAACCATTAATAACAAATACAACTGGAACTCACACATTAACTCTCTCTTACCATCCCTCTCAAACAAACTTAATATCATAAAATGTCTGGCCAGCCCCTAATTTAACTGCAATACAAACACATTACTAAACATCACAAAAGCTATACTTTTATCCAAAATTGATTACGCACTCCACACTTACGGTTACACCCCAAAAAATTCACTAAATAAATTAAAAACCACATTAAACGCAGCTCTTAGATCAGTCCTGGGCGCCTTTCGCACCACACCAACATGCAACCTACTATTCGAATCTGGCATTCCAACAATTGAACAACGACGAGACCACCTTACAACCAAACTTTTCAAAAACCTCATTCGCTCCAAGGATACTCCAATACACAAATACATCAAACCACAAACCAGAACAAAAAAATGGACCTCAACTCTAGAAAGCACTATTGAAAATTGTCAACTTCTTAACATACCCTTCAAACCTGGAAAACTTTACAAAACTAAACCACCATGGCAACTATCCCAAAACCTAATTAACACCTCACTACACAACTACAAAAAAACCAACACATCACCTGAAACATTCCAAAAACTTTTCTACGAAACTAAAGAAACCTACAAAAACCATACCTTTATCTACACGGACGGATCTAAACAAAACTCAATTACAACCTTTGCTATAACCACTGAAACTGAAACATTGCACTACGGGAACCTACCTCCTTACTCATCAATCCTAACAGCAGAAATAATCGGAATCCTCGAAGCCACAAAACTTGCAACAAGCATGAGAGGACAATTTGTTATCTGCTCTGACTCTCTAGGAGCGATCGAAGGAATCCGCAACCCATCAAACCTCAACAAATACCCCGCATACATCAGAAGACTACTTCAATTAAAACAACCCAAAATAAAAATTCTATGGACCCCAGACACTCTAACATTAAAGGAAACGAACTCGCAGACAAAATAGCAAAAGAGGCAACGAAAATGCCACTAATATATACTGTCAACGAAAATATAAAAGACATTAATAAATTTCTCAAAAATCAACTAAAGCTAGAAAATGAAACCTTAATAAATAAATGCAACTCGTGGTACAAAAACATTAACACTAACAACATCCACACATCAACACTCTCTAAGATAACTCAGGAAGAAATTAGCCAAATTGGCCAAATTAAATTTATAAGACTTCGGTTAGGACACACAAACATAACACACAAACACCTCCTTGATCTCAATACCACACGAAACTGCCCCCTCTGCCAAGCATCAACCCCCATAAACATGGAACACATCATAGACACATGCCCAGCAATTACACAGGACAAGCAACATATCTTTAAAAACCTACTAGCCACCGACTACCTAAAGAACCCTACATCAGAAAATATCAAAACAATTATATCTTTCCTAAAAAAAACCAATTTATACAACGAAATCTAAATCCAAAAATTAAAACTAAGAAATATTGATAATTTAAGTTAACCTACAATAATACGTAGTCGAAGGCCCCGCAGCTAGCACTACACCACCATATGTTAGTCTTAGTTTTGTAAACTTTACTATCATCTATAATAAATAAATAAATAAAAAAACTTCCTTCCTTGTTTTGTCAACAATTTGCAACTCAGTGACTTTTCCGACCTCAAATATTATATTTATTTTTGTTCCGTCTCTGGTTCTGGTTCCTTCTCTGGACGATGTCTTAAGTCAACACATTTAATATTGTTATTTTTTTCATGGTGGGGTATCAAAAATACTATGCGTAAGAAACTAAAACTAAGTATGCATCATTAAAAATATTTGTCTATATTAACATAATTTTTAAGAGAGTGCAATTAAACGACCGACTTAATAATCTGCCTCAAGTAAAGCTACTAATTGATATTTTCCAGCCACTTTTGTTTAGGACTTCTTGGACCTAATGGAGCCGGAAAGACAAGTACGTTCAAAATGATCGTCGGCGAGCAATCGATAGACAGAGGAAATATATATATTGCGGGCTATAGCATGAAAACGAACCGCAGAAATGCAATGAAGGAACTCGGCTACTGTGCTCAGTTTGATTCGTTCTTCGAATTTTTTACTGGCCGTCAAATGGTCAAGTTTTTCCTGCAGTTACGTGGCACTGAAACCAAAAAGCTGACGAAACGATCTGAGCAACTTGCTGATCAGTTCGGATTCAGAAAGCACTTGGATAAAAAGGTAAGTGTTATACAATTTGATGAATGGCAAAATAGTTCTTTAGAACAAAATTGATAATATTATTCGTTCGCAGATTAAGTACTACAGTGGCGGCACAAAACGAAAAATCAACGCGGCGGTTGCTTGTGGGGCGAAATCTCTTATTTGTCTGGATGAGCCCAGTGCAGGAGTGGATCCTGCCTCGCGACGTCACGTTTGGAACATTATCGACGAGACGGCCAGCAAGGGAAAAGCAGTACTTCTGACCTCCCACAACATGGACGAGATAAATGCCCTCTGCTCGAAGAGCGTTATCCTGGTAAACGGTAGCATTTACGCAATGGGATCGAATCAGCACGTTAAAAGCAAAATTTGCAATAGACTGGCACTCAAGTTGGTTGTAAATGTTAAGACGGATGAGTAAGTTCTAAGCCAGTCTCCTCCATTTCGAGTACCCTTTGACCGTCTTTTCCAGTATGCATAGAGTGCTTCTTCAGATTGAGGATGAAGTAAAAAATACCTTTCCCAAAGCGATTCTTAAGTAAGTATCTGTTTTAAATACGTCAACAATTGGTTGGATGCAAGTCACTCTATTCCAATTTATATTCACTTACAAAATTTAAACTATGTCAGCAAATTACAAACTCTGAAAATAGATTTTATTACCTCTGTAATATATCACATCGTAAAAATTGCAAGTTATTAAAAATATTCAATCATTGTGTCG
>JAYMZC010000140.1:217500-384618 GCA_036346975.1 Drosophila prolongata | reverse complement strand
GACAGACGACAGACAGACAGACAGAGACAGACAGACAGACAGACAGACAGACAGACAGACAGACAGACAGACAGACAGACAGACAGACAGACAGACAGACAGACAGACAGACAGACAGACAGACAGACAGACAGACAGACAGACAGACAGACAGACAGGACAGACAGACAGACAGACAGACAGACAGACAGACAGACAGACAGAGACAGACAGACAGACAGACAGACAGACAGACAGACAGACAGACAGGACAGACAGACAGACAGACAGACAGACAGACAGGACAGACAAGACAGACAGACAGACAGACAGACAGACAGACGACAAGACAGACAGAACAGACAGACAGACAGACAGGACAGACAGACAGACAGACAGACAGACAGACAGACAGACAGACAGACAGACAGACAGACAGACAGACAGACAGACAGACAGACAGAAGACAGACAGACAGACAGACAGACAGACAGACAGACAGACAGACAGACAGACAGACAGACAGACAGACAGGACAGACAGACAGACAGACAGACAGACAGACAGACAGACAGACAGACAGACAGACAGACAGACAGACAGACAGGACAGACAGACAGACAGACAGACAGACAGACCGACAGACAGACAGACAGACAGACGACAGACAGACAGAACAGAACAGGACAGACAGACAGGACAGACAGACAGACAGACAGACAGACAGACAGACAGACGACAGACAGAAGACAGACAGACAGACAGACAGACAGACAGACAGACAGACAGACAGACAGAACAGACAGACAGACAGACAGACAGGACAGACAGACAGACAGACACAGACAGACATACAGACAGACAGACAGGACAGACAGACAGACAGACAGACAGACAGACAGACAGACAGGACAGACAGACAGACAGGACAGACAGACAGACAGACAGACAGACAGACAGACAGACAGACAGACAGACAGACAGGACAGACAGACAGACAGACAGACAGACAGGACAGACAGACAGGACAGACAGACAGACAGACCGACAGACAGACAGACAGACAGACAGGACAGACAGACAGACAGACAGAACAGACAGACAGACAGACAGACAGACAGACAGACAGACAGACAGACAGACAGACAGACAGACCGGACAGACAGACAGACAGACAGACAGACAGACAGCGACAGGAAGACAGACAGAACAGACAGACAGACAGGACAGACAACAGACAGACAGACAGACAGACAGACAGACAGACAGACAGACAGAAGACAGACAGGACAGACAGACAGACAGAAAGGACAGACAGACCGACAGACAGACAGACAGACAGACAGACAGACAGACAGACGACAGAACAGACAGACAGACAGACAGGACAGGACAGACAGGACAGACAGACAGACAGACAGACAGACAGACAGAAGACAGACATGGCTAGATCGACTTGGCTAGTGATCCTGATCAAGAATATATATACTTTATAGGGTCGGAAACGCTTCCTTCTAGCTGTTACATACTTTTGCACGAATACAATATACCCTTTTACTCTACGAGTAACGGGTATAAAGAGTGTAATAATAAAACCAAGTAAAGTTTGTCCAATAGAACAAAAATGTTATTTACATAAATTTTCAAACAATTATGATGTTCTAATTGGAAGAGATTTTTTAACAGGATGTAAAGCTAAAATAAACTTCGAAGAGGGAACAGTAACCTTAGGTGAAGATAAGTTAATTATCATGTACGGTGATGATGATAAAAAGGATAAGACCGCAATAAAATGCCTTAATCCAAAATCTCAAAAAGAAAAAATTGAAGAGGATAAGACCGCAATAAAATGCCCTCATCTGAGGATCAATCATTTAATTTCGCCATTGATAACGAAATTCGTGAATGCAATGAATTCAGATTAGAGCATTTAAATAAAGAAGAAAAAGAATGTTTGAAAAAAGTTATATTTGAATTCAACGATATTCAGTGCAAAGAAGGCGAAAATTTGACTTTCACAAGATCCTATTTATAAGAAACCTTATAAATATCCTCAAACATTCGATGAAGAGGTCGACAAACAAATGAATGAAATGATGGAACAGGGAATAATTCGTAAATCGAAATCTCCTTACTGTTCACCCATCTGGATGGTTCCTAAGAAAGCCGATGCTTCAGGGAAAATGAAATTTAGAGTACTAATAGACTACCGAAATTTAAATGAGATAACCATTAACAATAAATTTCCAATACCTGGGATGGATGAAATAGTAGACAAATTGAGAAGATGTCAATATTTCACAACAATTGATTTAGCAAAAGGATTCTGTCAAATTCAAATGGATCCCGATTCAATCGCTAAAACAGCATTTTCAACAAAGAATATTTTATCAGAATATTTGCCAGTGCTAATAACTATTTTCCAAAGCCCAGAAACTACAGATCACCCCCAGAGACTGACGTCGCCCAAAACAAACTGGATAAAATATGAAAAGTATGTAAGTTCCCACATCGAACTTATCCCGCAGCTCAACATTGAAGCGGATGTACTTGAAGGTGTACTTTTGGCAGCAGCCACTATTTCAACACCACAATTGAAGGACGTACAAACCAACCGTTTCAAAACTAATCTGCAATTGGAACATCTTGTACTGGAAAAGAGGCGTCTGCGACGTGCTTGGCAAACCAACAGTTCGCCATCTTCAAAACAACGTCTTAAGGCAGCAACCGCACACTAAACCGAGCCCTAAAGAAAGGCACTGGTCCATTTCTCCTATCACAAATCGTATTTTAAACTATATCCTAACTAACATTGTTTCAGCCAAGGAAGATCGCGAAAGTCATAGGGGATCAGAAACGGAAAAAGGCTACGAGTGATGACATAATAACAAGAATAATGATAACTGAACTTCCAAACTCTGCTATTGAGGCTATTTGTAAACTCTTACATGGGATCATACGTCTCGGCTACTATCCGAGCAAATGGTCAAATCTACCATCATAATGATAATGATAATAAAAAAGGGTTTGGAGAAGACAGCTGGAGAGAGTTTGGAGAATACAGCTGGAGACAGTTTGGAGATCTCAGCTGGATAGAGTTTGGAGAATACAGCTGGAGCGGGTTTGGAGAATACAGCTGGAGAGAGTTTGGAGAATACATCCGGAGAGAGTTTGGAAAATACAGAGAAGACGGCGGACTTTGGACCCAGTATAGTGCCGTGAGCAAGGCGAAAAAGGAGAAGCCGAGTTTTAACGGGATACGCCGGCCTATATAAGCAGGCCGAGCGCAGGAAGCTGGATCAGTCGATCGCAAGGAGTCAATCCATCAAGATCAGTGAAATTACGAAAGTCAAAAAACCAACTAGCGGCAGTATCAGCAAAAAGCGACAGCAGACACCTTCGTCGAAAGCAGCGCCGTGGAAAGCCTGCCAGGAGCAAGATCCCTACGTCGAAAAGTTCGGGATTAGGACACCAGGAATCTTCGAATTGAGACACAGGCAGCTGAGGTCTGGAAGGCATCACTCGGCTAAGTCAAGGCGATTTGCTTTCAACCTTGACACGATCACACCCTGGCGTATTGCTCAGCGGGTCTGTCAGAGTGGAGTAATAGAGTCCTGCGACTAGAAACCGTAAGCTCGGGGAGGAAGGTTGCTTAGGACCCAGTGTGCCGTGCTCGACTGAGCAGGACGTCGAGCGAAATACAAGCGGTCGATCGAGTAGAGGTTTCAAGAGGCGTTGTCCTGGAGAGCCCTGCGGCTACCGACGAAGTCCCGAAGACTACTTCCTACCAACACCCCGAGTGCCGGAATACCTCACTACCAGCCGGGAAGGGCGAGCATCCGACCGTTGAGGCATTCAAGAGGCGTTTGTCCTGGAGGATCCCAACGGTTCAGAACGGCGGTCGTCATTGAAACCAAGCAGAGGACATCGATATCAAAGATAGCAAACGTCAAAGGCAGCCCCGACTCGGTCGCAGCGCTGAACTCATTAGGGGAGCGCAGGAACGTCACAGACGATACGAAATAGGGTGAGGCCGGGAGGAACGTTCGTCCACGTCCGGGACCGTCCGAGACAGAGCAAGGGACAGGCGACATTGTTTTGAAAGGCGTAGTCCTGGAGAGCAAGGCCTGTTCACCCTAGTCTGAGAACGGTGACGCTTCCCTAAGCCCGCAAGGCTGATCTCTCTGCGAGTCCAAGGCGCAACAAGCGACCTCGAGTGAACGCATCGACAAGCAAGCGGAGGCGAATCGCGACGAGTATTCCCGAGGCACAAGGAAGAGTCCGTGGTCACCAGGTGAACTCGTCAGCAGTCCAGGTCAACGCGACACAAAGCCAAGACCAGCCCAAGCCCACATACCCGTTGTACCAACTAGCACAAGAATAAAGCATCGGTTACCATTTGAATCCTATGTTTTCTCATTGGTCTGCGGGCAGACACGTCTTATAAATTTGGTGGGATGAACACACAATCTTCTGAGCTAGCAGCATGAATCTCGTAGCGAGCAGACAAAGCAAATCACTTCGTTGCAACAGAAGAACAACTATTGTAGCGCTTGTAATTGAAGAAAGGTAGTAGATTGAAAAGCGCCAGATCTGCCTTTCTCAATCCAGTCGTCAAAAGGTCAAGTTGTGCCTTAAGCGCAAATTCGGAAAGCCTAATCTTGGTGAAGTGTTCTCAGCCAGCCCGTAAAGAGGAAAAATTGAAAGCAGAAACATAGCTGGTGAGTCATTAGAGCTGAGGTTTTCGGTAGGATTCAATTAAGCAGTGAAATTCTTTTATTAATCTTGGCGATTAATAAAAAAATACATTTCGGCCGCAAATAACTTTAGGTGCCATTGAGTGGAGTTCGTCGAATGAGAGGGAAACCGAACCATCTTGATGAAATCCCCGAAGTATCGCACCAAAAAAAACTCTACATACCGCCGGCCCAGTTTGAGTTCTTTCCGAAGCCCAGCAGTAGTCGCGCAGCCGCCTTAAAGGGCGTAATTTAACGCCGTCGAAAAAAGTGAATAAACGAGTATAAGTCGCACGGAGGCAGGGATCGTGTTTCTTTTTGTAAAAAGAAAAAAAATGTGTTTGTTTTTCTGATTACATAATGGCCGTGTGAAGGAAAAATATTGAGCGAAAGTGATGATGCGAAGGCAAGGGTAATTTTAGCGGTTACAGTGCATTGAGTGGTTTATTGGACCCTGCCCCGGTGGTTCGGTCGCATTTTGTTGTATTTTATTTTTAATATCGAATTTTTAGGTTTTCCTCCAGGAAAGTGCTTTCTTCGAGGAGACCTCTGCTGCGAATTGGGTGAGTGAACTATGTTCCCTTAATCGATATTGAGTAGAAAGAATTAAAAGAAAATACCCAATGGTACCGTAATTAAGAAGAAAATACAAAAAAAAAATGAAGAAAGTGAAAAAAGTGCAATATCGAGAAACACAATTTTTAAACATTCTATTTAATTAAAACAATAAAGTAAAGTATAAAGCTAACCAAAGAAATATAAGTGGCAGAATTTTATATAAAAAAAAACGAAGAATAACAAAGAAGGGACCAAAAAAAGAATATGAATTGATTTATTTGCATTTTTTATAGCCACTAAGATGTTGTTGTTTTTTTAATATCGTTGACAAAGAAATCTGATTCGCCTTTTTGTTCAATATAGTTCTTATTAATTTTGTTTATTAATTTTCCAATATGAGCTTACAAATATTTGCATTTCTATTGCAATTATATTCTACACAATATTTTTCCATTAATTTTATCTTTAGATTCCAAATTTACATTTTACTATGTTTTCGTTTTTTTTTTTATCGATTTCTATTTATAATGTTAATTTTCCCAATGGAATGCCATTTTCTTTTCCTTTAGCTTTTAAATAAAAATTATAATGTTTTAATTCCTCAAATATTTTGACTCGACGTAATGTGATCCTCTGACACACCTGAACACCCATGGGACCGTTTAAATGAACATGTTTTTTTTGTGGCAGTAGAACGGCCATAGGAAGGGAGGGCGATATGGAAATCAATTACATCTGAGATTTGTTCTGGTGTTTTTTTGTTCTGTTCAGTTTCCCTAAACTCTGACTAAGACATGTTGTATTTAGTCTCTTTGTTTTTTTTTTTGGCTTATCCTTTCACGCGATTTATTTTAGAATTAATAATAAATTCGAAAGAATTAGCAAAACCTACACCTCTAGTCGACGCAGTTCTTTCCAGTAACAGCTTAGCCTGCGTAATTGTGAATGTTCGTTTCACCATTTTAAAGGAAAACCTTCTGCAAACTGCTAGGCATACGCGATCGATTTCGGTATTACCAGGATAACGATCCTAAACATTCAGCAGCAATTGTGAAGATTCATTGATCTCAAAAAAAAGTGATATATTGAAAACCTTTGTAAACAAAATCCAATTCGGTCAATCTCATTAAAAGTGAAATATTGAAAAAACTTTGTGAAAACCAAAAACAATCAAAGCATGGCAAATCCACCCCAGTTATCCGAAATACTTCTAAACCAATTAATTGGTCAGATAAAAGAATTGCCTTATTTCGATGGCAATCCCGCTGATCTAGGCGGATATATCGGACGTCAACCCGTCATCTACTGCAGTTATACCCGACTGCTAAAGCTGTTTTATTCGAGGAGAAGACGATGAACTGGATTTCTACGAAATTGGCCTTAATTAGAGCATTCAAGGACCATAGGCCATATGAAGACCTCGTTAACAACATAAACCAGACGACCTACAAAGGAAGCATCAATAAGTTCGTAGACGAGCTAAAACGTGGATCTGCAAATATGATTAATAAGTTAGAATTAGAGACAGACCCCACTGATAAATCACTTTATACAGCATCATTAAATAAAACCATTCAAAGTTGCATAGAAAGGAAACTTCCGGATAGATTATTTAATGCATTGTCAAAAAGGGATATTTCCACAATTAATAATTTAAGAGAAACAGCAATGGTATTAGGACATTGAGATGCAGATCCTTTTGAGAGCTATAGATCGGTGCGTTACGATAATCGCAGGAATTCGGGAAATACCCACCAAAATTATTATCATCAAAAGAATAATTCAAATTATTACCCAAGACACAGTAATAATTTTAATAGTCATTCAAATTCATATTCGTAGTCAAATCCAAATCCAAATTTTTATAATTCAACAGTTCCTCAGTCCTCAGCAAATCAAAATCGTTATTATCAAGAATTTAAAAATTCTATAGCCCAAGGCAGAGCTCAAAACTCGCTAAATTACCAAGCATCAACGTCCAATAATTCTCCAAATTATGCACCTGTTAAAAGACAAAAAAAAGCGATAGCACACAGAATAGGATGGATGTAAATTTTCAGCAAACAGCCTCGGAGCCAGAAAATTGTACCCCTATATTAGAGTAGACATAAAAGGTAAACTTCTTAAAGCCATCGTAGACACTGGTTCATCTATCAACATAATGAACGAAAATTTTGGGGATCAGTAGAATTAAAAAAGAGTGTAATAATAAAACCAAGTAAAGTTTGTCCAATAGAACAAAAATGTTATTTACATAAATTTTCAAACAATTATGATGTTCTAATTGGAAGAGATTTTTTAACAGGATGTAAAGCTAAAATAAACTTCGAAGAGGGAACAGTAACCTTAGGTGAAGATAAGTTAATTATCATGTACGGTGATGATGATAAAAAGGATAAGACCGCAATAAAATGCCTTAATCCAAAATCTCAAAAAGAAAAGATTGAAGAGGATAAGACCGCAATAAAATGCCTTAATCCACCCTCATCTGAGGATCAATCATTTAATTTCGCCATTGATAACGAAATTCGTGAATGCAATGAATTCAGATTAGAGCATTTAAATAAAGAAGAAAAAGAATGTTTGAAAAAAGTTTTATTTGAATACAACGATATTCAGTACAAAGAAGGCGAAAATTTGACTTTCTCAAGATCCTATTTATAAGAAACCTTATAAATATCCTCAAACATTCGATGAAGAGGTCGACAAACAAATGAATGAAATGATGGAACAGGGAATAATTCGTAAATCGAAATCTCCTTACTGTTCACCCATCTGGATGGTTCCTAAGAAAGCCGATGCTTCAGGGAAAATGAAATTTAGAGTACTAATAGACTACCGAAATTTAAATGAGATAACCATTAACAATAAATTTCCAATACCTAGGGTGGATGAAATATTAGACAAATTGGGAAGATGACAATATTTCACAACAATGGATTTAGCAAAAGGATTCCATCAAATTCAAATGGATCCCGATTCAAACGCTAAAACAGCATTTTCAACAAAAAATGGACATTACGAATATATACGAATGCCATTCGGACGCAAAAATGCTCCCAAAGATTTATACAATTTATTAGAAGAATTAATTTATAAAGATTGTTTAGTTTACTTAGATGATATTATAATTTTTCCACTTCATTGGAAGAACATATTTTATCACTAAGGAAAGTATTTGAAATGTTACGCGATGCTAATTTAAAATTACAATTAGATAAATGCGAATTCAAGAAAAAAGAAACAGAATTTCTAGGTCATGTAGTTACCACCACAGGTTTAAAACCAAACCCAAAAAAGATCAGTGCCATTATAAATTTCCCTATACCAAAAACTCCAAAGGAGATAAAATCATTTTTAGGACTATGTGGATTTTATAGGAAATTTACACCAAGTTTTGCAAACGTAGTTAAACCTATGACCATGAAATTAAAGAAAGGAGCCTAAATTAATATTAAAGAAAAAACATATGTAGAAGCATTCGAAAAAATGAAAATCTTAATTACTTCAGATCCCGTATTAATATATCCCGACTTTGATAAAACATTTTCCGTAACCACAGATGCTAGCAATATAGCCATAGAAGCAGTCCTACCACATAAGCCAATATGTTATGCCAGTAGAACTTTAAACGAACACGAAATAAATTATTCTACAATAGAAAAGGAACTTCTAGCTATCGTATGGGCTACTAAATACTTCAGATCATACTTGTTTGGCAGACCTTTCGAAATCTTAAGTGATCACAAACCCTTAGTTTGGTTGAGAAACAAAAAATAACCAAACATGAAATTACAAAGATGGAAAATTAAATTAAATGAATTCGATTATCAATTAAAATATTTACCAGGAAAAGAAAATTATGTAGCTGATGCATTATCTAGGGTTAAAAAAGAAGAAAACATGTTAGGAGAAGTTGCTAACAGCGTATGTAGATGCAACAGTACATAGTGCACACGAGGATAATCAAAATTACATTTCAATAATTGAAAGACCAATTAATTATTTTTCTAGACAGATTGAATTTATAAAAGGAAACGAAGAAATCAGGGATGTACAACATTATTTTCATAAATTAAAAATCAAATGAACTTACGAAGAAATGACAAATACTTTCGCAAAATATATTATCAAAGAATATCTATGCACAAAAATGAGCGCAGTATACTTTCACAATGACTCAGATTTTCCTATATTCCAACAAGCTTATGTAGAAATAATCAAAAAATCATTTAAAAAAAACGATTTAGCGTCGCTTGTGAACAGTTGTGTTGACCTTTGTGCTATGAGTTTTTGTATTTTTTCACTGATTTTGTGCGAGTGCTTAACTATCTGTGTTGAAATTTTAAATAGATCTCCCAGTAAACGGGTACGTGTTTATAATTATTTTAACACTTCTTTTAGATTTGTTTAATCTCGTAGCTTTGTTAGTGTAATTTACGCTCTCTATACTTGCTAGAACTCTTTTACTCCCTCTCAATCTCTCCCGCTCTATTTTATAACTGTAATTTACTCTCTACGAATTTCTGGTAGACCATGATACAATAACATTGGTATCATGTGGTAGACTTCTTTGCTTATTTCTCTAACTCTCTCTCTCTCTCTCTTGCATGCTTTACATTGCATTTGTTTATGATTAAAGTTGTTGTGTTCCACAAGCCACGCTCAGTCGATTTAAGATTTATTCTCTCGTGCTCTCTTTATTCGATTTAATTCGTGATCTCGCGCTCTTACTTTTTTTCGTGTTTTGTCCCCTTGTGGTTTATGGATTTGATCCCAGTGCCAAATTTACTTTGAGGTATTTTTCATATTCTTATTTTTTTATTTGCATTAAACTTACAATGGCTCTTGTCTGTTCTAAGAAAAATTGTACTCTTGCGTCTTCAACTAAAGACCCTTTTATTTTTTGGTGGCTCTGCGATTCGATGGTGCACGTTAAATGTGCAGGATTTACTGCCATATAACTGATTGATCGGAAATGCCATAACTTTGGTGTTTGTAAAGTTAGGAAGTTGGGATTTTCTATGGGTTTTATATTTGGCCAATCAATCCGACCTACCAAATTTCAGGATTAAGGATCGGCCGACTATATCCCATAGCCGCCATATAACTGATTGATCGGAAATGCCATAACTTTGGTGTTTTTAAAGTTAGGAAGTTGGGATTTTTTATGAGTATTAAGAATGCATCATATGAATAATTTTGAAGAATATAATTTACAGAGTATTCTGCAAGGATCCGCCCGAAGTTAGCTTTCCTTTCTTGTTTTGACAGATTTGGTATAATTTGTCGTATAACTGTTGTTTTTATTTTAATTAACATTACCTTAACTTGTGTTTTTTAATTAGTCCATTCTTTTTAATTTCGCCTTTTATTTAAATCTTTTTTATGCCGTCTTCCCATAGAGATCCATCCACCGTCCGTTGAACGGATCGTCCATAAGGTTTTACCGTTCCGAAATTGCCCAGTCAGTTCCCCACCCAAATTTGACGGACTTTTTTATGGTCATGTGGGTCCTGCAAGGAAATGGTAGTTGAGATGAGCGGCAGCCTATTGAATATCTCAGGAGCTTTTAAACAACTCAATGAGGGGTTCAATTCCGTCTGTGCCCAGTTTAATAATACAAAATTATTAACCGAGTCGCCTAAACGTAAGAAAGCCAGTTTAACCGCTGTTAATATGATTGTGGAATCCACCCCAAATCCGAACTTGATAGCAGCAGTTTCTGTTGACACAGGGGTAAATGAACCAACTGTGCCTATGGACACAGCTAGTTCGGGTGTAGTCCCTGTTTCCAGAATAAAATCTACAGTACTGGCTAAGTCAAAGAATTCGTTGCCGACTGTACCTATAGGTACAGTGTGCACCGTTCCTGGTTCTCAGCCCAGTCAGGTTCAGACTGCTGCTGGGGGACGTAAGAAACTTTCAGTTGTTCCACAAAGTAATCAATTATTTGTTTCTAGATTCACCCCAGATACCACATCTGAGGATGTTTTGGAATTTATACGTGAAAAATTCCCATCCGAGGATATTGCAGTTGAAAAATTTCGATTTTCTTACGCTCGTAGGATATCGTCTTTTAAAATATTTGCTCCGCCTGATGTGTTTAATGTGTTACTTTCTGAAAGTTTTTGGCTTAATGATGATTTAGTAATTAATGAATTTGTTCCAAATAAACCGAGAACAAATAACAGGCCTTCCACTGTGCCAAAAAACTAAAAAGTTTATTCTTGGCGTATCAAAATGTTAGGGGACTAAATATGAAGCTACACAAGCTTTATGCCGACTCCTCTGCATTCACCGAAGATATTTTGGCTTTTACGGAAACTTGGCTAAAACCAGAGATATCTGACTCTGAAGTTCTGTCAAATAACTTTAATACTTATAGGACCGATCGCCCCTCACGTAGGGGGGGCGGTGTACTGATTGCCGTTACCTCTAGCCTAACATCCGAAAGAATACTCACTCATATCCCCAACGAAATTGAATTTGTAAGTGTGAAAGTTTCCTTTCAATCTTTATCTATTTTTGTTACATGTTCTTATATTCCACCTGGCTCTGATCTAGTAATTTATGAGCACCATCTGTCCGCAATAAAATCCGTACTATCCCTTCTTTCTAACAGAGACCTTTTGATTGTTTTGGGTGACTTTAATCTACCTGATATTTCTTGGTCTCCTCCCACTGACTCACTTGTCGCTATACCCTTATCCGCTTCGTTACAGCATGTAAGCTTTATACGAAATTCTTTAAATAGACAATTAGATCTTGTGTTTGTTTCAGACCCGTCCGAGGTTACGGTATGTAGAATTGACGCTCTTGTTGTACCTGAAGACCGATATCATCCAACAATGGAATTGCCAATTTGCCTCCCTGCTCTGATACCCTCTCTCCTTTAGTGAGTTTAGATTTAGAAACAACAACGCCGACTTATTCTCCCGGTCCAGATGGACTTCCTGGATGTGTGCCCAAGTTTTGTGCGTCAACCATTTGTAAACCGATTCTTAAACTTTGTGAGGAGTTAAATAAGAGGCCACTGGAATTTCTAGAACAGGTGGAATGGTCCGCAAACACGTACGGGCTAAACCTGAACATGATCCCACGTGCAATGCCAGAGCTATTGCAAGGCAAAGCACTGAAATGGTTCATTTCAAACAATAAACAGTGGAGAACATGGGGAGAGTTCAGCGTACTTTCTGCCGAGAGGGTTCTTCTCGAAGTTGGCAGACAAGGTGAAACAACGGAAACGGGGTTTCAGGGAACCATTCAAAGACTACATGGTGGACATGCAGACTTTGATGAGGCCACTCGGGTACTCGCCAAAGGAGACCCTAGAAATAATCAAGGACAACTGCACACCAGACCTGAGAATCTCACTAAGAACGTACAAAGTGGATGATCTGGACACATTAATGATCCTGGCTGACGAGTACAAAGAACTGGACAAAGAGCGAGAAGAGTTCATTCACGAACACAAGTTCTCTCGAAACAAAATCGCAGCACCACCACAAACTACATGCAGGAGATGTGAAGACAGCACGCTAAACCAAACACCGTCCTTTGGCCAGTGGACACCGGCCAATACAACACGACAAAGGCAACCAACGAACACATTATGGAGGCCACCAAACACCACTCAGGTGGCACGCAACCCAATGCCAAGAGCCACCAATACACAGACCCACGTGATGAACCCACAGGAGGCATGTCGCCGTTGTGGAGGACACGAACACTGGGCACGAGGATGCAGAAACCAAAGACTACTGTTCTGCTGGGTGTGCGGCAAAATTGGCATCAGGAGTGTAGAGTGCTGCCAAAAGACGGGAAATGGGCAGCGATCCCAGTCGCAGAGAGGCGGACAGGGGTCGCAAAGTGTCTCCTCTCCAAACTAACTGGCAAGTTGATCGAGGAAGAGCAGCAGTTATCCGCGTACGTTGAAATTGGAGGCGTCGCATACAAGGCCACAATTGACACTGGAGCAACGTCAAGTTTCATCAATGAGGAGCTAGCGGATAGACTGACTGACACAGGAATGATCACAAGGACAAGACGGCAAGTTAGGTTGGCAGACGGCAGATGCAGCCGGATAAGCTCACAGCTCGAAATCACGGTGAAATTTGGAAACAAACAATTGGAGATGAATCTGCTAATACTTCCAGGAGTAGTGGACGAACTAGTGCTGGGATGGAATTTCCTCACAGGAGTCGGGGCAGAAATAAAATGTGCCGGGCATGAATTGCAAATACCGGCAAGAAAACGGCACAATGGATGTCTGGAAGAAAGGCTGTCGATGGCTGTAGATTCACACTTAAGTGATGAAGAGGACATTGAGAAATTCCTCGCCAAACAGTTAGCAGATTTCAGCACCATGTCAGGAACATCTACAGTGGCCGAGCACCAAATCACCATGAAAGACGACAAGCCAATCAAGCAGAGGTATTATCCTAAGAACCCAAGAGTCCAAGGAGAGATCAACGCAAAAGTGGACGAGCTGTTACAAATGGGCTTCATAGAACATTCAAGAAGTCCATACAGCTCGCCCATCGTGATGGTGAAAAAGAAGACGGGCAAGTGGAGGCTATGCGTGGATTTCAGACTAATAAACGCGAAGTCCATAAAAGATGCCTACCCGATGCCGCGAATCAACTATATCCTGGACCAACTCAGAGAGGCGAAATATATAAGCAGTCTAGATCTGAAAGACGGATATTGGCAAGACCCTTTGGAAGCAAATAGTCGGCAATATACGGCATTTACAGAACCAGGCAAAGGTTTATTCCAATGGAAAGTAATGCCTTTCGGACTACACTCAGCATCGGCCACGTTCCAAAGGGCTCTGGATCAGGTAATCGGCCCGGAGATGTCACCATACGCGTTTGCATACCAAGATGACATCATTGCGATCGGACGCACGCTGAAAGAACACGTGGAGAACCTAAAGGAAGTGTTCAGGCGCCTCAAGGAAGCAAACTTAAGAATAAACGCCGATAAGTGCAAATTCTTCAAGCAAGAATTGCTTTACCTAGGACACCGCGTTACTAGCGAAGGAATAGGCACAGATCCCGAGAAGATAGCAGCCATAGGCGAACTAGAGCCACCGTCGACAGTACGCGAACTACGGCAATACCTAGGCGTAGCTTCATGGTATCTACGATTTGTGCCAGACTTTGCGCGTATAGTTAGACCACTGAATGATCTTCTACGCAAAGGCACAAAGTGGACATGGACGCCGGAACACCAACAGGCCTTCGAAGAGGTAAAGGCACGATTAGTAGCCGATCCAGTGCTGGCGTGCCCAGATTTTGAGAAGAGGTTCATCCTTCAGACGGACGCCAGGTGTTAGGTGCAATCCTGACTCAAGAAACAGAGGACGGCGAAAGGGTCATTTCATACTCAAGCCGGACACTAAACGGCGCGGAGAAAAATTACTCCACAACTGAAAAAGAGTGCTTGGCAATCGTGTGGGCAATCAGGAAGCTGAAGCCGTATTTGGAAGGCTACCATTTTAAAGTGGTTACAGACCACATGGCGTTAAAGTGGTTAAACAGCATAGAAAGCCCGTCCGGAAGGATAGCAAGATGGGCCCTGCTGTCCCAAGCCGTCCTAGAAGAAAACCATGACTCCCCATCCGCTGGCCATGTTGGGAGTTGAAGAACAATAGCACGCCTGGCAGCCCGATACTACTGGCCAGGAATGCACAGAGACGCCAGGATCCAGGTACGCAAGTGTGAAGTTTGCCTAAAATACAAGCCCAATCAGTTGCAGGCTGCAGGGAAAATGCTAACTCAGGTACCAGAGGAACCATGGGCAACAGTATGTGCGGACTTCGTCGGGCCACTGCCTAGATCAAAGCATGGAAATCAAATGATATTGGTGTTAGTTGATCGGTTTTCTAAATGGACAGAAATTGTACCACTACGAACAGCAACGGCAGAGACCCTACAGAAGGCGTTCAGAGAACGCATAATATCAAGGTTCGGGGCTCCAAAGATAGTGATAACCGACAACGGGACGAGAACTGGTCAGAGATTATGCTAGCAGTGAACTCAAGCATATCTGAATCAACTGGATACTCCCCAGGGTTTCTCACACAAGGCCGGGAACCCCGTCTGCCAAACGCATTATATGACAAAGAAACGTTGGGCTCTGGGAGAAACACAGAGACGCCAGATGAGAAGGCCGCCAAGTTGAAAGAAATCTTCGAAATAGTAAGGCGAAATATGGAAAAAGCATCCCAGGACCAAGCCAGACATTACAATCTGAGGAGGAGGCAGTGGACACCAGAGGTGGGCAGCATAGTGTGGGCCAAAGAACACCACCTATCCAAAGCTGCCGATGGATTTGCTACGAAACTAGCCCCGAGGTACGATGGTCCTTACCAGGTTGTAGATTTCGTCTCGCCGGTAATCTGCAAAATACGCCACACACATTCGAAGAAAGAGCGGACTATTCACATTGGCGAGCTTAAGCAGCAACAAACAGAAACGGCACAAGAGCAGACGGCGGACACATCGAAGGATTAGGACAAGGAGTTCACAGACTGCGAGGCAACAGGAGTAGGCGTCAGGCCGAAGCAAGAGTCATCCATACGCCACGCAGAAAGGATAATCACCAGGATAAGACACGGAATATAAATGAAAAACGATGCTAGGAACCCCGACTACGAGGCAAACGGATTCAGCGTCAGGCATACGCCCGAGTCATCCATCGATACGCCACGTAGATAAGGTGTAACAAAAAAATAAAAAAAGGGACCTATACAACGAGGCAGGCAGATTCGGCATCGGGCATACGCCCAAGTCATCCACCTATACGCCGCGTAGCACAGGGAAAACACAAGGAAGGATGTACAAGGATCCCAAAACAGGGCAGAAGGATTCACCGTCGGGCATAAGCCAGAGTCATCCGCCTATACGCCGCGTAGATAGGGTACCCAATGAAAACAAAAGAACAGAACCCATGTAACAAGGCAAGCAGATTCAGCATCGGGCATACGCCCAAGTCATCCACCTATACGCCGCGTAGCACAGGGAAAACACAAGGAAGGGCTAACAAGGATCAGACGGGACAGATGGATTAATCGTCGGGCATACGCCAGAGTCATCCGCCTATAAACCACGTCAAAAAAAAAAAAAAAAAAAAAACAACAAGAAAAATAAATAATAAGTAAATAATTTATTAATGATACGACAAACACAGTACAAATAATAAAAAGATAGCTCAGCCCGTAGCGTCGCGAGACTCTATACGGTTGAAAAATATATAAAATCTAATGTCGGCCGAAGAAAGGGGAGAGACGGCACAGCGGAGCTGTACCGTAGGACCCAAAGTAAGCCAAGCGACTGCAGACAGAAAAGAAAATGCCAAGAAGCCAAGCAGGACCGAAAATAACGGCATGCGGCACAATGAAAGAACAAGGTGGAAATCCCGAGGGAAATAGCGGGATCATGGAAAGGGAGACGGGGAAAACCGAGGTGTCATCGAAAGGGTCATGCGAAGGGGTTAGCATTCAAAAATCAGTAGCCAATATGTCGACACGCATGACCCGATCGGAGACGAGGAGGAGGATGGCAGCCCAAACCGCGACGGGGCCCAACCCGGGGCTAGGATGGTCGGAGGACAGGCGCACGCCTGTCACCCGGCCTACCCGAACCTCGAGGCGGGTCCCGGAACCGATCTGCCAGCCAGAAGACTCGGCGCCGGAACCCACCATCAGCTCCGACAGTGACGTGGAGATGGTGGACGACCCGGCCGTGGAGAGAAGGCAGTGGCGGCTCCGGAGGGCCGTGGACCCGATGATGGGCAGCATCCTGCCCGGGGACCCCAATACCCCTGGACTGCATGGGGAGCGGGAGTTCACCCGGGCGGACGCGAAGGCTGTCCACTTGGCTTTCCAAGAGGCCCGACTGCAGGCCAGGAGGAAGCGGGAGACCAAGGAGGAGGAGGAGGAGAGGCAGGAGGCATCAAAACGGCGACAGAGATATGCCGAGGCGCAGTGGGAGTCGGTTCTCCGTGCCGCACAGGAGGAGGAGGAGCGTCTCCGGGCAGGACCGGTCCTAATGGATGAGGTCCCGCCAGCCTCGCCCGGGATGCTCGAAGTCCCTCCCACACCCCGATACCTGACCGACGGAGAGGACGAGGAGGTGCCAGCACCCCCAAAATGGGCACCCGTCCGCCCACCCACGCCTCGCCACGTCCCGATCTATTGGGAGGAAGACGAGGAGCCACAGGCGGCCCACCACCCTCGCAGCTCGAGGAGGAAAACCCGGCCGAGCCATCTCCGCCCGGACAGGTCCACGGCGAGGAAGGACAAGGGAAAAAGCGCCAGGAGGCCACCCCAGAAGACCGGCAGGAGCAGCAGGACACGCACGGGCCCCAAGGACGGTATTTCCGGACGGAGATACCCATGGCCCACGTGAGCCATGCCCTGCACTCATTCACGGTGCAATGGGTCCTTTGGAGGCAGCATGCCGTAACGTGGTCTTGGCCGGAGGGTCCGGTCGGAGCGCCGACCGAGGATGCGGAGGAAGTGCAGCAACCCACACCCAATCCCAGAGACCCCCGCCTACGTGGGGGCCACGCCCACGTGACGCCGCCGACACCACCGACCACGGCCGAATCCATACCGGCAGACGGCGGCAGGTCGGCGCAGGAGGAGGAGCCCCTGGAGAAGGGCCCGTGGGTGTGGCCCGATCCCGTGCCTAGAGGGACGCCCAGGCTCGCCTGGCAGGTGTCCGCGCCGGTGGGAACCGCCAGACCTTCGTTCCAGCGGCAGGCGTCTTTGCCCGACGAGCGGCGATGGGCGGAGGTCCAACAACAAGACTGGCCGGAGGGAATCCAGACGGCGCCGGCAGTTACAGCCGCACGTCGGAGGGGCGGGAAGCAGTGCGTCTTGGTGCAGCAGGGCGGACGCCGCTTCCGGGTAAGGCTGGGCCCGTTTGGGATGAGGGTTTATAGCCAATAAAAGAAAAAGACACAGAACACAAACCTAAAATAATATATTGAGCACAGGGTGAACGGTGTAAACATCACGAACGCGCACAAAACACTCAAAATGATAACACAGAAAAAAAAAGGGGGTTTGTATATTTGCATAAAAACCTGAAAAAAAAGGAAATGCATTAAAGTCGACCCACAAAGAAGAAGCGGTGAGGTACTCACTGTGATAAATACATGTGCGATGAGGGGTTCCTGCCAGCTGAAGGGGGGGAACGGAAGAATCGATGGCAAAATTTGCCCGTCCTGTTACGCCTCCGAGAGCCACGGCCGGAGGCAAAGGTGGGGCGTGCGGGGGGGAAGGCTAAGAGGAAAAGAGAGTAAAAGTAAGAAATGTGAAAGCAAGAAGAAAAGGAGAAAACTTACCGGAGAAAATTTCCTAGCACGCTGCACGTCTAAAGGGATGGGGGCGCTTCGATTTATAAGCGGTCGATTGGCACTGGACGATAGTGTCGATCGATGGGCACAGAACACTGGAGATGACGGCACAGGAAGGGTCACACTAAAAACATAGCCACCACCGAATGGCAACGCTACACCAATTCAAGTTATCGAGATCGGATGGAAACCCATCGGGAAGGCGGTAGTGTGACCAGACAACGGAAGAAAGGAGATGCTTAGAACGCGAAGTATATGGGGAAAACATCTTGGGCGGGACATTCAAAGGAGATACGAAGCAGAGCACGAGACGGCTACGGGGAAACATCTTGGGCGGGAAAAGGAATGGAGCATCGGCGCTGTGAAACTCAAGTACGAGCTGTGATCGTCGAGGGAACCATTTGGAGGAGCAAGAAGACTCGAAGGCTACATTGATTTACAAGGAAAACAGCCGGAGAGAAAAATCAAGTTTATGGGGGAAACATCGTGGGGGCGGGAACTACTTAGAACGAGAAGGAGCGACGTCGACGGAACCATTTGAAGGAGCAAGAGGACTCGAAGGCTACAAGAATTTACAAGGAAGACAGCCGGGGAGAAAAGTCAAGTCTATGGGGGAAATATCTTGGGGCGGGAACTACATAGAACGAGAAGGAGCGACGTCGAGGGAAGGAGGATCAACATCAGCGATCCAGAACAGCGAATCCAAGGAGAACTCCAAGATATCAGCCGGAGAAGAGGTGCAAGTCTCATTTTGTTCCCGAAGAAAGGGGAGAATGTGAGGAGTTAAATAACTCCTCACAAATAAATGAGAGTTTGGAGAGAAAAACTGGTGAGAGTTTGGAGAGTGCAGCTGGTGAGAGTTTGGAGAATTCAACTGGAGAGAGTTTGGAGAGAAACAAGAAGAGAGTTTGGAGAATACGGCTGGTGAGAGTTTGGAGAGAATGTGTAACGGTAGAAGGCGGCGGACTTTGGACCGAGTATGGTGCCGTGCGCAAAACCGAAAAAGGAAAAGCGGGCCGAGCGCAGGAAGCGGGATCAGTCGATCACAAGGAGTCAATCCAGCAAGATCATAGACAAGCAGAAAATCAGTGAATAAAACAAGTCAAGTCAACATCAGGAGGAAGCAGAGCCGCGCCGAGTCAACAGGAGCAAGATCGCTACATCAAGACGTTCGGGACTTAGAGTTGAAGTCTCCGAGCTGAGAAACAGGTAGCTGAGGTCCTTGAGGCATCACGCGGCTAAGTCCAGGCGCTTTGTTCTAACTCTTGTCGCGACGTGAGCTTGGCGTATTGCTCGGCGAGTCCGACAGAAGTGAATAAAAAGAGTCCATCGACAAAGAACCGTGGGCTCGAAAGAGAAGTTGTCCAGAACTAGCGGCCGTGCGAAAGCAATTGCCTTGTCGAATTCCGGCGTACGCTTGAACCGACAGGCGAGAATTGTGCAGGCCCTGGTGCGACTGGCCACGAAGGACGCGCGTCTGAATCACGGGTGGGACGAACAACACACATCTTCTGAGCTAGCCGCACGATACTCGTAGCGAGCAGACATTAAAAATCAGTTCGTTACAACTTTTTAATTTGTCTATTTCATCATCAGTTTTTCCTACTATCTGGAAGGACTCTTTTATTATTTCACTTCATAAAAAGGGTGCGAAGGCTGATGCAAGAATTATAGAGGTATTTCCAAATTGTCGGCAATTCCTAAAGCATTTGAACGTATTATCACTTCTCATTTGCAACATTTATGTTCCTCGCTTATATTACCGTGTCAGCAAGGTTTGAATTGTCATCTATTGTAATAAATGGATTTCAGAAAAAAATGCAGACTGACGTTATATATAAAGTTTTTAATAAGGCCTTTGACTCCGTCAACCACTCTCTTCTCTTATTCAAATTAGATCTGCTTGGGTTTCCTGGTAATCTATTATCTTGGATTTCAAGTTACTTGAATGGGAGGACTCAGAGGGTTATATTCAAGAATTCTGTTTCAAAATTGATCTACGTGACATCTGCAGTCCCTCAGGGAAGTCATCTGGGCCCTTTGCTGTTTACTTTGTTTATCAACGATCTTCCCTCTATCATAGCACATTCTCGTGCTGATGATGTTAAGCTTTGTTTATCATATAATGATATAGCGTCGGGATTTAACTTACAGTCAGATATTGATTGTTTTCATGAATGGTGTGAGTACAACCTTTTAAAGTTGAACTACCTTAAATGCAACGTTATGACTTTTTATAGGGGTACTCCTACGTTTATTAGTTACTTTCTTGAAAATACGCCACTCGACCGTATATATTCAGTTAATGATTTAGGTGTTCTTCTGGACCCTAAACTTAAATTTGACTGCCACATAATGTCCACTGTTAACAAAGCCATGAGTGTTCTTGGCTTTATAAAGCGTTGGTCAAAAGAATTTGATGACCCTTACACGACCAAATTATTATTTATTCCCTTGTCCGTCCTATTTTGGAATATTGTTCGTCGGTTTGGTGTCCACAATATCAAGTGCACATTGACCGTATTTATTCGGTACAAAAAAAATTTTTCTTTTTGCCCTTCGTAGTTTGAACTGGGATCAAAACGTAAGGCTACCTTCCTACCAGAGTAGATTACTGTTGCTTAATTTACCTACACTTGTAAATCGTAGAACAATGCTTGGTACTATTTTTATGCAAAATCTTATAAGAGGTGATATTGATTCTGCAGAACTTGTAAACCGCCTAACATTCAATGTTCCTGTTAGACTAACACGAAATTATATCCCTCTAAATTTGCAACGATGTTCATCAAATTTTTGTCAGCACGAGCCCTTCGCGTTCTATGTAATAATTATAACAACCTTTATCATCTAATTTGCATTTCAACTTCTATCCCTTTATTAAAAACTAATATTTTGACTCATTTGCTTTACTCTTAATTGCGCCTTTTATTTTCACTTGTGTCATGTCTCTATTTAATGTATGTATTTTCCTCGCGAACTCGCATTTTTTGCCCAAATTGTAATAGGGCCCGCGCGTAACAAGCACGTGCTTGGTGTCGTAGGGCCACTTGTTTGCACTGCTCGTAGAACATCAACGTCCATCAGAAAAAAAAAAAATAGAATACCGGCTGACATATTTTTGTATGCAGGAAGTCCCGAGTATAACACACAAGAAATAATAACGTCATGATTTTGAAATAGACACAAGATTTAAAAAATCACCACTAGTAAAACAAAAACTACAAACCAATTTAAAAAGACAGGAAGCATGAGGAAGGTAGATGAAAAACATTTCGAAGAAACAAATAGAGGCAGGAAAATAACTCATTACAAATCCAAATTTAACAAGAAAGGAAAGCTAACTTTGGGCGGAGCCGAAGTTGATATACCCTTGCAGAATATTCTGTAAATTATATTCTCCAAAATTATTTATATGATGCATTCTTAATACTCATAAAAAAATCCCAACTTCCTAACTTTAAAAACACCATAGTTTTGGCGTTTTCAATCGTTCCGTTATATAACAGCTATAAGATATAGTCGGCCGATCCTTATGCAAATAAATAAATCCCACTTTAAAAACACCAAAGTTATGGCATTTCCGATCGTTTAGTTCTATGGCAGCTTTATGATATAGTGGCCCGATCCGTCTCGTTCCGACTTATATACTACCTGCAATAGAAGGAGAACTTTTGGGAAAGTTTCAAGCAGATAGCTTTAAAACTGAGGGACTAGTTTGCGTAGAAACGGACGGACGGACAGACGGACGGACAGACAGACGGACACACGGACGAACAGACGGACATGGCTAGATCGACTCTCCTGGTGATGCTGATCAAGAATATATACACTTTATAGGGTCGGAAATGTCTCCTTCACTGCGTTGCAAACTTTTGACTGAAATTATAATACTCTCTGCAAGGGTATAAAAAGACAAAGATAATTAATAAAAGTAAATACGATAATTCCAGGGAAGCAGAAGGAAATGAAAGGACACAACAACAATCTGATTAGAATCATCACTTTCTTGATTATAATAATACCAATAACTAAAATGGCAATGGGACAAAACATTGAAATAAATCCGATTAAAGCTCAGAATGGATACCTTGTATTTAAAACCGGATCCATAGATATTCCAACGAATTTCGAATATCACTATTTAAGTATTAATATAACTAAAACAGAGCAACTATTTGAAAAACTTTTAAAAGAAGCAAATGAATTTAATGATATTATTCAAATCCGTTATCTAGCTGAAAAGCTTAAAAGATAAATAAATGGAATTAAAATAGCTAAACGTAATAAGCGAGGATTATTTAACATTATAGGTTAAACTTATAAATATTAATTTGGAACATTAGATCAAGATGATAAGGAAAAGTTAGAGCAGAAAATAAATAACCTATCGGAGAATAGTATATAAAACACAGATTTAAATATGATCATTGATGTAATAAATAATGGAATCGAAGTTATTAATAAATTTAAAGAAGATGATGAAAGGGAAGAACAGGCTAATGTTTTAATATTTAATCTACAACATTTTACAGAATATATAGAAGATATTGAGTTAGGAATGCAGTTGACCAGGCTTGGTATATTTAACCCGAAATTATTAAAACATGATGATTTAACTAAAATAAATTCTGAGAAACTTTTGAAAATTAAAACTTCTACTTGGCTCAAAACACACACGAATGAAATTTTAATAATTTTCCATATTCCTAGCGAAATCGTGAAAGCAACATTTTTTGAAATAATTCCGTATCCAGATAATAATAATACCATTTTAACAGAAAATATATTTGACAAATATTACCATCAGGAAGAGAAAGTATATAACAAAGAAACAGGAAAAATAGTATTTGATGAATGTATAAATGGAATAATTAAACAAGAATCCACAAGCTGCTAATTTTATTATATATACCCATAAAAATTTCCAAATTAATCATATTGCACCAAATATTTTATTGACATGGAATACCCATAAAACATTTTTAAATCAAAATTGTATTAATAAAAAAATTTCTATAGTTGGTAATAATTTTATTAAAATACTTAATTGCTCAGTGTAGCTATATAATTCTTCATACTTTCAAATACCATGTTAGAATACACACAAAGAATTTACATAAATAATACTGTAACCGAATTAGAACCATTGTCATATATTCAGACAAAGGAAATTATAGAAGCACATACAAAATATACAAATAATAACCACAACTACATTTGTAATTACAATCATAAGCATATTATTATACCTATTCTATAAGTTTAAAAATATACCAAGAAAACTAATTGTAAAATATGTAAAATCAAAGGAAGAAACAACAAAAAGACAAGAAAATGTAAACGATCAACCTACGAGAAACTTAGAAGATAATATTTTGTTATATCCAAATTTATCGACCTGAGGACAGGCCAAATTCAAAGGTTGGGGGAGTGACATATCCATAGCACCACAAACCTCTATGTACATGTCTACACACCCACACATACATACACACGTACACATTACTTTAAGACACCCTCAGAGAAATCGAAACCTAATTGTCAACAAACCAATGGAAAATTTCCATGTTATTAAAAACTACAGACTAATAGACTAATCTGACTATCGGCCCTTTCCCACGATTCAGGATACTCAGATTTCGGGACCGAAATCATAAACAAGATGAGAACAAAGAACGGTCCAAAGTACAAATATGAAAGTCACTCAATAAACACTAAAGCATTAAAAAGCTTCAAAGCTCAGAACCGAAGTTTGATCGTACATAAAGTGGGAGTTAGAGAGCGAGTTCAGTTTGAGACTTGTAACTATCAGGTCGGCGTTCTTCCAAATAGAAAACAAAATTGTATCGGTTTAAATAAAAATTAAATAAAGTTTTTTTTTTATATCAAACTTACGGTACGAATATTTAATTACATATATTTAGATTTGTAAAAAATATACTACGGCAAAACGACGTGGAGTTGACACTGAAATGTAAATATATTTGTGATTAAAACTTAATTAGATTATAAGTATTATAGGGTTAGATCTGACTCTATTTCTTTAAAGTGCACGTCAGTCCTTATGCACAGCTACGACAGAGAACACTGCAGGAACACCGTATCTTTGTGTCATTTGGCTTATGGCACAATGCCCTGAGATAACTCTGCATCTTTTTCTTGTTGGTATGTTCTTTTTATACCCGTTACTCGTAGAGTAAAAGGGTATATTGTATTCGTGCAAAAGTATGTAACAGGTAGAAGGAAGCGTTTCCGACCCCATAAAGTATATATATTCTTGTTCAGGATCACTAGCCGAGTTGATCTAGCCATGACCGTCTGTCCGTCTGTCTGTCCGTCTGTCTGTCCGTATGAACGCTGAGATCTCGGAAACTATAAAAGCTAGAAGATTGGCATTTTGCATGTAGATTTTAGGAGTTCCTACGCAGCGCAAGTTTGTTTCAAAATGGTGCCACGCCCCCTCTGACGCCCACAAGCCACAAGCTGTGGCCACAGTTTTGATGTTATTATGAAAATTTTAATTGATATGTATTTGTTTCGTCAATAAATATCGATTGGCCTAATAAAAGTTTGCCACGCCCACTCTAACGCCCAAAAACCCATTAAACGCTTAAGCCTGGCTAGCGCCTACATTTCCGCCTTTCATGGCGCCATCTAACGGATGACTTTGGAACAGCTGGCCAGGGTGCTCAACAGAGTCAACGTTAATTCTCGATAAGGATTTCTATTAAAGGAAATTGCGATGGTTTTCATTTGTCAATACCGAACTTTATCCCAAGAACTATGCAAATCAATTCAAGTTAGCCAACTTGGAGGTCTGAGTCAAACAATGGCGTATGTGTGTATGCTGGTGGAGGACAAAAGCTGCCTGCGCTAAAGCAGACCTGGTGCTGATGCTCGTGCTGTAAAGCTGCCAGCACTAAGAGATCGCCGAATTCAAATTGATAATTTGAACTTTTTGACCTTTTTTCCTGTGGTCACTATAATTCACATTATGTTAAAACAAAAAAAAAACAAAAAAAAACACAAGAAGGCATATTTATATTAAGTTGTTTAGCTGAGTAACAGGTATCTAATAGTCGAGGTACTCGACTATAGCGTTCTCTCTTGTTTAACTTATAGAAATCTTGTTTATCTTGTGCCTTGTATTTTTATACCCTTGCAGAGGGTATTATAATTTTGGTCAAAAGTGTGCAACGCAGTGAAGGAGACATCTCGGACCCTATAAAGTATATACATATATTCTTGATCAGGATCACCTCCTGAGTTGATATAGCCATGACCGTCTGTCCGTCTGTCTATTTCTACGCAAACTAGTCTCTCAGTTTTAAAGTTATCGAATTGAAACTTTGCACACACCCTTCTTTCCTTTGCACGCAGTATATATGTCGGAACGGCCGGGATCGGCCGACTATATCCTATAGCTGCCAAATAACTGATTGATCGGAAATGCCATAACTTTGGTGTTTGTAAAGTTAGAAAGTTGGGATTTCCTATGGGATTTATTTTTGGCCAATTAATCCGACCTACCAAGTTTCATATGGATTGGCCGACTATATCCTGTAGCTGCCATATAACTGAACGATTGGAAATGCCATAACTTTGGTGTTTTTAAAGTTAGGAAGTTTGGATTTTTTATGAGTATTAAGAATGCATCATATGAATAATTTTGGAGAATATAATTAACAGAGTATTCTGCAAGGGTATATCAACTTCGGCTCCGCCCGAAGTTAGCTTTCCTTTCTTATTTTTATGTTAATTAACATTACCTTAACTTGTCTTTTGTAATTAGTCCATTCTTTTTAATATGTACCTATTTTTCGCCTTTTATTTAAATCTTTTTTATGCCGTCTTCCCACAGAGATCCATCCACCGTCCGTTGAACGGATCGTCCATAAGGTTTTACCGTTCCGAAATTTCCCAGTCAGTTCCCCACCCAAATTTGACGGACTTTTTTATGCGATGGTTAGGCGATGTTTTTTCGGTGCAACTCTGAATTCTTCTTATTGACAGCAAAAACTGAAACATTCACTACGAGCACGTAAACAACAATGACGGCGAACTTTTGAAAATGGAAGGCGCCAAATCAATAAATGCTCCATCCGTGCGGCAGTATTAAGAGTTGCTTCACTCTTTCTTAGGAGCATAATGTATTCACAACATGGAGCAGAACACATTGAACAACGAGAGTATGTCCCCCCACTTATATTTGTGGTTTACATTATTAACTATTAAAATATATTTATTGCAGGTATTAAGGAATACTTTGTAAAGGTCTTTGATGTTGACCCTGATGACATGAAAGCCTCTACAGCGGAAGTCAACGCTGAGGCAGCTCTGCGGCCCCCGCAAAGCGAGCAAAGGTGGACCACAAGGCCGAGCTTGGAGAAGCAGCGAGCGCAGATCGAGATCATATCACTGAATTGAGCTAGGCTGTCTTGCATCCTTGACATTAATAACAAAATGAAGTATGAAATTATAATAACAAATAACAAACATTTTTATATTTAATAAACTTAATTTGGTATTTACATTTTTTTTGGCCCTTTTTTTTAAATTTTTTTTCTGAAGAATATGGCGTTAAACTTTTAGATTCATCCTAGTAAAACTTCCGAAGTTATAGGCAGTTGAACGTAGGTGAGTAGCTCGTTATGTATGCGATTTTTCGGTGTCCAAAACTTTAGACCGCTCTCCTGAAAAGTTGCAATTTCAAAGTCGGTGAACACGATCCTGCAAAATCTACTGAACGAATCGTTTTGAAATGTTGCACACAATTTCTGTACCCAAATCCGTAGGTACTGACGTCGAGTTTTTTTTGTTACTGATTATTTTTCATTTTATAATAACAAATATATCGAATTTTTAGGCTAAAATCACGCTTTTGACTTTCAAGTGTTATCAAAAATCCAAACATTGAAAAAAAAAACAACGGGTATTGCGAATAGCTTTCTTTGAAAGGAGTTATCTTTTCCGGGCAATTGCAACTGTGTACAATGTAAATACATACATATGTATATACGAGAAACTTAGAAGATAATATTTTGTTATATCCAAATTTATCGACCTGAGGACAGGCCAAATTCAAAGGTTGGGGGAGTGACATATCCATAGCACCACAAACCTCTATGTACATGTCTACACACCCACACATACATACACACGTACACATTACTTTAAGACACCCTCAGAGAAATCGAAACCTAATTGTCAACAAACCAATGAAAAATTTCCATGTTATTAAAAACTACAGACTAATAGACTAATCTGACTATCGGCCCTTTCCCACGATTCAGGATACTCAGATTTCGGGACCGAAATCATAAACAAGATGAGAACAAAGAACGGTCCAAAGTACAAATATGAAAGTCACTCAATAAACACTAAAGCATTAAAAAGCTTCAAAGCTCAGAACCGAAGTTTGATCGTACATAAAGTGGGAGTTAGAGAGCGAGTTCAGTTTGAGACTTGTAACTATCAGGTCGGCGTTCTTCCAAATAGAAAACAAAATTGTATCGGTTTAAATAAAAATTAAATAAAGTTTTTTTTTTATATCAAACTTTGAATGACTTTGGCGCCTTTCATGGCGCCATCTAACGGATGACTTTGGAACAGCTGGCCAGGGTGCTCAACAGAGTCAACGTTAATTCTCGATAAGGATTTCTATTAAAGGAAATTGCGATGGTTTTCATTTGTCAATACCGAACTTTATCCCAAGAACTATGCAAATCAATTCAAGTTAGCCAACTTGGAGGTCTGAGTCAAACAATGGCGTATGTGTGTATGCTGGTGGAGGACAAAAGCTGCCTGCGCTAAAGCAGACCTGGTGCTGATGCTCGTGCTGTAAAGCTGCCAGCACTAAGAGATCGCCGAATTCAAATTGATAATTTGAACTTTTTGACCTTTTTTCCTGTGGTCACTATAATTCACATTATGTTAAAACAAAAAAAAAACAAAAAAAAACACAAGAAGGCATATTTATATTAAGTTGTTTAGCTGAGTTACAGGTATCTAATAGTCGAGGTACTCGACTATAGCGTTCTCTCTTGTTTAACTTATAGAAATCTTGTTTATCTTGTGCCTTGTATTTTTATACCCTTGCAGAGGGTATTATAATTTTGGTCAAAAGTGTGCAACGCAGTGAAGGAGACATCTCGGACCCTATAAAGTATATACATATATTCTTGATCAGGATCACCTCCTGAGTTGATATAGCCATGACCGTCTGTCCGTCTGTCTATTTCTACGCAAACTAGTCTCTCAGTTTTAAAGTTATCGAATTGAAACTTTGCACACACCCTTCTTTCCTTTGCACGCAGTATATATGTCGGAACGGCCGGGATCGGCCGACTATATCCTATAGCTGCCAAATAACTGATTGATCGGAAATGCCATAACTTTGGTGTTTGTAAAGTTAGAAAGTTGGGATTTCCTATGGGATTTATTTTTGGCCAATTAATCCGACCTACCAAGTTTCATATGGATTGGCCGACTATATCCTGTAGCTGCCATATAACTGAACGATTTGAAATGCCATAACTTTGGTGTTTTTAAAGTTAGGAAGTTGGGATTTTTTATGAGTATTAAGAATGCATCATATGAATAATTTTGGAGAATATAATTAACAGAGTATTCTGCAAGGGTATATCAACTTCGGCTCCGCCCGAAGTTAGCTTTCCTTTCTTATTTTTATTTTAATTAACATTACCTTAACTTGTCTTTTGTAATTAGTCCATTCTTTTTAATATGTACCTATTTTTCGCCTTTTATTTAAATCTTTTTTATGCCGTCTTCCCACAGAGATCCATCCACCGTCCGTTGAACGGATCGTCCATAAGGTTTTACCGTTCCGAAATTTCCCAGTCAGTTCCCCACCCAAATTTGACGGACTTTTTTATGCGATGGTTAGGCGATGTTTTTTCGGTGCAACTCTGAATTCTTCTTATTGACAGCGAAAACTGAAACATTCACTACGAGCACGTAAACAACAATGACGGCGAACTTTTGAAAATGGAAGGCGCCAAATCAATAAATGCTCCATCCGTGCGGCAGTATTAAGAGTTGCTTCACTCTTTCTTAGGAGCATAATGTATTCACAACATGGAGCAGAACACATTGAACAACGAGAGTATGTCCCCCCACTTATATTTGTGGTTTACATTATTAACTATTAAAATATATTTATTGCAGGTATTAAGGAATACTTTGTAAAGGTCTTTGATGTTGACCCTGATGACATGAAAGCCTCTACAGCGGAAGTCAACGCTGAGGCAGCTCTGCGGCCCCCGCAAAGCGAGCAAAGGTGGACCACAAGGCCGAGCTTGGAGAAGCAGCGAGCGCAGATCGAGATCATATCACTGAATTGAGCTAGGCTGTCTTGCATCCTTGACATTAATAACAAAATGAAGTATGAAATTATAATAACAAATAACAAACATTTTTATATTTAATAAACTTAATTTGGTATTTACATTTTTTTTGGCCCTTTTTTTTAAATTTTTTTTCTGAAGAATATGGCGTTAAACTTTTAGATTCATCCTAGTAAAACTTCCGAAGTTATAGGCAGTTGAACGTAGGTGAGTAGCTCGTTATGTATGCGATTTTTCGGTGTCCAAAACTTTAGACCGCTCTCCTGAAAAGTTGCAATTTCAAAGTCGGTGAACACGATCCTGCAAAATCTACTGAACGAATCGTTTTGAAATGTTGCACACAATTTCTGTACCCAAATCCGTAGGTACTGACGTCGAGTTTTTTTTGTTACTGATTATTTTTCATTTTATAATAACAAATATATCGAATTTTTAGGCTAAAATCACGTTTTTGACTTTCAAGTGTTATCAAAAATCCAAACATTGAAAAAAAAAACAACGGGTATTGCGAATAGCTTTCTTTGAAAGGAGTTATCTTTTCCGGGCAATTGCAACTGTGTACAATGTAAATACATACATATGTATATGCTTACATACATACACACATACGCCATTGTTTGACTCAGACCTCCAATTTGGCTAACTAGATTTGATTTGCATAGTTCTTGGGATATACATTGTTCGGTATTGACAAATGAAAACCATCGCAATTTCCTTTAATAGAAATCCTTATCGAGAATTAACGTTGACTCTGTTGAGCTCCTTGGCCAGCTGTTTCAAAGTCATCCGTTAGATGGCGCTATGAAAGGCGAAAATGGTGGCGCTAGCCAAGCTTAAGCGTTTAATAGGTTTTTGGGCGTTAGAGTGGGCGTGGCAAACTTTTATTAGGTCAGCGTTCATACGGACAGACAGACGGACAGACAGACGGACAGACAGACGGACAGACAGACGGACAGACAGACGGACAGACAGACGGACAGACAGACGGACAGACAGACGGACAGACAGGACAGACAGACGGACAGACAGACGGACAGACAGACGGACAGACAGACAGACGGACAGACAGACGGACAGACAGACGGACAGACAGACGGACAGACAGACGGACAGACAGACGGACAGACAGACGGACAGACAGACGGACAGACAGACGGACAGACAGACGGACAGACAGACGGACAGACAGACGGACAGACAGACGGACAGACAGACGGACAGACAGACGGACAGACAGACGGACAGACAGACGGACATGGCTAGATCGACTCGGCTAGTGATCCTGAACAAGAATATATATACTTTATAGGGTCGGAAACGCTTCCTTCTACCTGTTACATACTTTTGCACGAATACAATATACCCTTTTACTCTACGAGTAACGGGTATAAAAACTCAACGTAGTTACCTCTAGAAACTTATTAACTAATAAACAATTTTTTTTTTTGATTTTTTTTGATGAACCAGTAACGAGTTATGTTGTTCACCGCAAAACCTTTTTTCTTGGAGGCGCCTACGGAGCTTTGCTGCGAACGGCTCATTTATCTTTTTTTTTATGAAAATTTGTGAAAACGTAGTTTAAATGTTGTACTTTAACATGCTTATAAAATAATTGAACTGTCATTAACCGTATTGCATGAAAAAATGCATTAAAATATGCCTTTTTTTGGCCGAATTAACCATATCTTCTCCTTTGGGATACTAACAATATGTGTATCAAATCTATAGTAAGCAGTCATATGACTAGACTGAGTTATGGGGCACTGAGAATTATTGCTGGGTTGGAAGGTCATTGCGTTGTAGGCAGGTTTTGCTGGGAACTCGAATAAAGCCTCTTGCGAGAGGATTTTGGTGCACGAAGAGATTTTTTTTTGTCAATTTTATCTTTTACTGCAAGATTGCCGAGGTTTCTGTTTATGATTTGGCTGCGAATATACCAAAGTGCCACAACGATAGTCCTCAGGACTATGGCTATATGATGTCAATGTTGCTGCTGTTCGTGTTCCCCCATAGCTGGGATCCATATGAGCCTTGTAGCCCAGACGCAGGGGCGATCGAACGTTTTATATCCAGTGAAAGCTGATGGCTTTTAGTTTAAGATGTAGTTTCTTGGATTTAATGTGTCTTCTCCAGGTAAGTCGTCTGATGAGGTAGATATCCGATCCAGCTTCGATAATAAAGTCATCAGATGTTGTTGTGTTGCACCTTACTGCGAAGACTCTGTTGTAGAGATACGACTCAAGCAGCTTATGAGTGTGTGCATAAAGCCATCGCGCCAGACTCGGTCGAAGGCTTGAGATAATTCGGTGAATATTGCAGAGCAATATTTCTGATGTGCCGATTGATTCCGTCAATCAGTGCCGGGATAACATTGCGTACTTGCAGATATTCGAACAATTTAGAAAGACACTAAAAACTTAATCGTCTGTAGGATGACGGAATGGTGTGCTCTTTTCCGGGCTTCGGTAACATTATGATAGTAGATTTTCCCATTTTCTCGGATAGTAGCCGAGACGTATGATCCCATTTAAGAGTTTACAAATAGCCTCAATAGCAGAGTTTGGAAGTTCAGTTATCATTATTCTTGTTATTATGTCATCACTCGGAGCCTTTTTCCGTTTCTGATCCCCTATGACTTTCGCGATCTTCCTTGGCTGAAACAATGTCTAAGATTTGATTTGTGGTAGGAGAAATGGACCAGTGGCAGGGTTCGGCTAGAAAACGCGACGGAGATGTGAAGCAAAGCTTTCGGCTTGGTCGCTGCGGGCCCAGCTGCCTGATTTTGTTTTGATTGGAGAGCTCAGACTTGGGCGAGCGCTTCACAGAAGATGTTTTGTACCGGCTGGCGAAAGTTTTAGTGGTGCATTTTAGCGCCTTTCTTCAGGGCTCGGTTTTGTGTGCGAGTTTCTGCCTTAAGACGTTGTTTTGAAGATGGCTATCTGTTAGTTTGCCAAGCACGTCGCAGACGCCTCTTTTCCAGTACAAGCTGTTCCAATTGCAAATTAGTTTTGAAATGGTTTCTTCTGATCCAGCTGCAGACATTGGTAGGTTCTGCCGATGTGTCTTTCTTGTCCCTAAGAGTCTCTGGCAACGTTTGTCGTGATAGGGCGTCGCCCACCACGTTTAGCTTTCCCTTCCTGTACGCCATCTCGAAGTCGTACTGCTGTAACTCCAGGGCCCATCTAGCAATCCTTATAGAAAGGCTTTCTATGCTGTTTAACCATGGTCCGTTACTACTTAAAAATGGTAGCCTTCTAGATAAGGTTTGAGTTTCCGGGCACGACAGCACAGGGTCGGCCACCAATCTTGGCTTTACTTCCTCGAAAGCTTACTGGTGTTCCGGCGTCCGTATACATTTTGTGTCTTTGCGTAGTAGATCATTAAGTGGTTTTACTGTCCGCGCAAAATCTGTCACAAATCGTCTTTTATTCTTAAGTTTGATTCCTTGAGGCGCCTCCGCGCCAATTCCTTGATCAAGAGCCCCCTTGGAACGTGGCCAATGCTGAGTGTAATCCCATGTGCATTATCTTCCATTGGAGATACCCTTTGCCGGGTACTGTAAACCCGTGAACTATCTACTCCAGAGGGATTTGCCAATATCCGTCTTTCAAGTCCAGACTGCTTATGTATCTTGCCTCTCTGAGTTGGTCCAAGATATAATTGATCCGCGGCATTGCGTAGGCATCGAGCTTATTTTAACCGATACAATGGGAGAGCTGTATGGACTTCCTGAATGCTCTATAAATCTTATTTGTAGAAGCTCATCCAACTTTGCGCTGATCTCTCCTTGGCCTCTTGGGTTCTTAGGATAGTATCTCTGCTTGATTGGCTTGTCGTCTTTCATGGTGATTTGGTGCTCGACCACTGTAAATGTTCCTGTCATGGTGTTGAATTCTGAGAGCTATTTGTCAAAGAATTTCACAATTACCTCTCCCTGACTTCCGCGTGAAACTACCGCCACCTTACCTCGAGCCATCCATTGTGCCGTTTTTTTCCGTTAATGCTTGACGTGGCTCCCTTGTCAATTGTGGCCTTGTAATTTCCACGGTCGCGGACCACTGCTGCTCTTACTCGATCAGTTTGCCAGTTAGTTTGGAGAGAAGGCACTTTGCGACCCCTGTGCGCCTGTCTGCGACTGGGTTCGCTGCCTATTTCCCGCTTTGTGGCAGCCCTCTACGCGCCGTACGCCAACCTTGCCACACACCCAGTAGAACAGTAGCCTCTGGTTTCGTCATCCTCTTGCCCAGTGTTCGTGCCCTACACAACGGCGACATGCCGCCTGTGGGTTTATTATGTGGGTTTGTGCATTGGTGGTTCTTGGCATTGTATTGCGTGCCATCTGAGTGGTGGGTGGTGGCCTCCATAATGTGTATATTGGCTGTCTTTGTTGTATTACATTAGACGGTGTCCACCGGCCGTGAGACGGTGTTTGGTTTCTAAGACTGTCTTCACATCTCCTGCATGTAATTTGTTTTCGAGCTGTCGTTTTATTTCGCGAAAATTAGTGTTTGTGGACGAATTCTTCTCACTTTTTGTCCAGCTCTTCGTACTCGTCAGGATCAGTAATGTATCCAGGTCATCCATCTTGTATGTTCTCAACAAAATCCTCAGGTCTTGATTATATCTAGGGTTTCTTTTGGCGAGTAACTGAGTGGCCTCATCATCGTCTGCATGTCGACCATGTAGTCTTTGAACGGTTCCCTGAAACCCTGCCTACGTTGTTTAACCTTATTTGTGAGTTTCGAGAAAAAACCTCTCGGCAGAAAGGACGATTCGAAACTCTCGCTGAACTCGCCCTATTTTCTCCAGTGTTCATTATTTGAAATAAACCATTTTAGCCCTTTGCCTGGCAATAATTCTGGCACTTGCAATAATTCACGTGGGATCATTTTCAGGTTCAGGCCGTACGTATTTGCGGACCACTCCACCTGCTCTAAGAATTCCAGTGGCTTCTCTGTCCCAACGAATTTGAACGACCATTCTCTCACTTGTTTTGCGATTTTGGCGTAATCTGGTGTGCTAGGTCTTTGCTGCCCTGATCTTCTCTCTTGACTTGTATTCCGACTTCTGCCAGCCTCCTTTATGCTGTCCACGCAAAGATTCGCTAAAAGCTCTTCGGAGTCTGGATTCAGCCATTTGACTCTTGGGCCCGGCTTACTGTCGTATTTGTCATTTAGCTCAGTCCAGATCTCAGCTAAACCTGGGACATTTTGTTTTCTTGTTTGGTACTCTGAGAGGGGTTTCCGCTTATCCTCCGTCCTGCCTGAGTGATACCTACCTTGACTGCTATCTTTGCAAAATCCTATTTCTTGAGGAGATAGATCCATCCATTCCCCATTTCTGCTTAATGTAGCTTCTCACAGACAATCACGTTTTGGGCGCGGCTCTGCTTGCTCCTCATGTTGACTTGATTGCTTGGTTGCTTGTTCACTGATCCAGCGCTCGGCCTGCTCGGCGTCTCCTTGCGTCCTTGTCCAAAGTCCACGGTTTTACCGTTCGACCTTTCGCCCTCTGCGCGCGGCATCACGGTAGAGTCCAAAGTCCGTGCCCTACCCTTATTCCCTATTACTCACGGCACGTGGACACTCCGGTATCGCACTCTCGCTCTAACGTCTTCTATCAAAACTTGGACTTGGGTCTGCTGGCCAGCTGCAATTTTTGCTCAGTTTTATAATTGCCTAGTGCGTATATTTTGCATTATGGTCTCCTGCTGCTATGAAGCGATCTCCAAATAAGTTGTAAAACTAACGATCAGAGCAACAATTTTGTTGACCAGGGCGTTCGATCTTTTCTACCTACTGTACATTGCTGGGGCTTTTGTTTCGGTTGGATCTCTTGACCCAGTTCAGCTAGAAGGGCAAATCTATTGTTGTTGAATCTCCCGCGTAATTCGTTGTCTTTTGGAACACGGTTTATTTTTTTTTTTATTATACCCATCGCGGTGTTCTGCGGGCTAACCTTAATTTTGATGGTTTTGATCGTATGCCGGTCTATATTGCCGGGCCCGCTTGTTATACCCTTGCAGAGGGTATTATAATTTTGGTCAAAAGTGTGCAACGCAGTGAAGGAGACATCTCCGACCCTATAAAGTATATATATTCTTGATCAGGATCACCTCCTGAGTTGATATAGCCATGTCCGTCTGTCCGTCTGTCAGTCTGTCTGTCCGTCTGTCTGTCTGTCTGTTTCTACGCAAACTAGTCTCTCAGTTTTAAAGCTATCGAATTGACACTTTGCACACACCCTTCTTTGCTTTGCACGCAGTATATATGTCGGAACGGCCGGGATCGGCCGACTATATCCTATAGCTGCCATATAACTGATTGGTCGGAAATGCCATAACTTTGGTGTTTGTAAAGTTAGGAAGTTCGGATTTTCTATGGCCTTTATATTTGGCCAATCAATCCGACCTACCAAATTTCATAAGGATCGGCCGACTATATCCTATAGCTGCCATATAACTGAACGATTGGAAATGCCATAACTTTGGTGTTTTTAATGTTAGAAAGTTGAGATTTTTTATGAGTATTAAGTTGCATCATATGAATAATTTTGGAGAATATAATTTACAGAGTATTCTGCAAGGGTATATCAACTTCGGCTCCGCCCGAAGTTAGCTTTCCTTTCTTGTTGAATATTGTTTTGGTTTTGAATTGTTGTCATATTTATACCCTTGCAGAGGGTATTATAATTTTGGCCCTATAAAGTATATATATTCTTGATCAGGATCACCTCCTGAGTTAATATAGCCATGTCCGTCTGTCCGTCTGTCTGTTTCTACGCAAACTTGTCTCTCAGTTTTAAAGCTATCGAATTGAAACTTAGCACACACCCTTCTTTCCTTAGCACGCAGTATATATGTCGGAACGGCCGGGATCGGCCGACTATATCTTATAGCTGCCATATAACTGATTGGTCGGAAATGCCATAACTTTGGTGTTTGTAAAGTTAGGAAGTTCGGATTTTCTATGGCCTTTATATTTGGCCAATCAATCCGACCAACCAAGTTTCATAAGGATCGGCCGACTATATCCTATAGCCGCCATATAACTGATTGATCGGAAATGCCATAACTTTGGTGTTTTTAAAGTTAGGAAGTTGGGATTTTTTATGAGTATTAAGAATGCATCATATGAATAATTTTGAAGAATATAATTTACAGAGTATTCTGCAAGGGTATATCAACTTCGGCTCCGCCCGAAGTTAGCTTTCCTTTCTTGTTGAATATTGTTTTGGTTTTGAATTGTTGTCATATTTATACCCTTGCAGAGGGTATTATAATTTTGGCCCTATAAAGTATATATATTCTTGATCAGGATCACCTCCTGAGTTAATATAGCCATGTCCGTCTGTCCGTCTGTCTGTTTCTACGTAAACTAGTCATATGAATAATTTTGGAGAATATAATTTACAGAGTCTTCTGCAAGGGTATATCAACTTCGGCTCCGCCCGAAGTTAGCTTTCCTTTCTTGTTTTTAAATTTTTTTTCTGAAGAATATGGCGTTAAAATTTTAGATTCATCCTAGTAAAACTTCCGAAGTTATAGGCAGTTGAACGTAGGTGAGTAGCTCGTTATGTATGCGATTTTTCGGTGTCCAAAACTTTAGAGCGCTCTCCTGAAAAGTTGCAATTTCAAAGTCGGTGAACACGATCCTGCAAAATCTACTGAACGAATCGTTTTGAAATTTTGCACACAATTTCTGTACCTAAATCCGTAGGTACTGACGTCGAGTTTTTTTTGTTACTGATTATTTTTCATTTTATAATAACAAATATATCGAATTTTTAGGCTAAAATCACGTTTTTGCCTTTCAAGTGTTATCAAAAATCCAAACTTTGAAAAAAAAACAAGAGAGAACGCTATAGTCGAGTGCCTCGACTATTAGATACCTGTTACTCAGCTAAACAACTTAATAAAAATATGCCTTCTTGTGTTTTTTTTTGTTTTTTTTAACATAATGTGAAATGTAGTGACCACAGGAAAAAAGGACAAAAAGTTAAAATTATCAATTTGAATTCGGAGATCTCTTAGTGCTGGCAGCTTTACGGCACGAGCATCAGCACCAGCGCTGCTTTAGCGCAGGCAGCTTTTGTCATGCACCAGCAGCTGTGTTTATGTTTATGTTTTTGAGTGCAATAAATTGACTAGAAATATTAAACATACATACATATGTATATGCTTACATACATACACACATACGCCATTGTTTGACTCAGACCTCCAATTTGGCTAACTAGAATTGATTTGCATAGTTCTTGGGTTATACATAGTTCGGTATTGACAAATGAAAACCATCGCAATTTCCTTTAATAGAAATCCTTATCGAGAATTAACGTTGACTCTGTTGAGCTCCTTGGCCAGCTGTTCCAAAGTCATCCGTTAGATGGCGCTATGAAAGGCGAAAATGGTGGCGCTAGCCAGGCTTAAGCGTTTAATAGGTTTTTGGGCGTTAGAGTGGGCGTGGCAAACTTTTATTAGGTCAGCGTTCATACGGACAGACAGACGGACAGGCAGACGGACAGACAGACGGACAGACAGACGGACAGACGGACAGACAGACGGACAGACAGACGGACAGACAGACGGACAGACAGACGGACAGACAGACGGACAGACGAACATGGCTAGATCGACTCGGCTAGTGATCCTGAACAAGAATATATATACTTTATAGGGTCGGAAACGCTTCCTTCTACCTGTTACATACTTTTGCACGAATACAATATACCCTTTTACTCTACGAGTAACGGGTATAAAAACTCAACGTAGTTACCTCTAGAAACATATTAACTAATAAACAATTTTTTTTTTTGGTTTTTTCTGATGAACCAGTAACGAGTTATGTTGTTCACCGCAAAACCTTTTTTCTTGGAGGCGCCTACGGAGCTTTGCTGCGAACGGCTCATTTATCTTTTTTTAATGAAAATTTGTGAAAACGTAGTTTAAATGTTGTACTTTAACATGCTTATAAAATAATTGAACTGACATTAACCGTATTGCATGAAAAAATTCATTAAAATATGCCTTTTTTTGGCCGAATTATCCATATCTTCTCCTTTGGGATACTAACAATATGTGTATCAAATGTTATAGTAAGCAGTCATATGACTAGACTGAGTTATGGGGCCCTAAAAATTATTGCTGGGTTGGAAGGTCGTTGCGTTGTAGGCAGGTTTTGCTGGGAACTCGAATAAAGCCTCTTGCGAGAGGATTTTGGTGCACGAAGAGATTTTTTTTGTCCATTTCATCTTTTACTGCAAGATTGCCGAGGTTTCTGTTTATGATTTGGCTGCGAATATACCAAAGTGCCACAACGATAGTCCTCAGGACTATGGCTATATGATGTCAATGTTGCTGCTGTTCGTGTTCCCCCATAGCTGGGAGCCATATGAGCCTTGTTGCCCAGACGCAGGGGCGATCGAGCGTTTTATATCCAGTGGAAGCTGATGGCTTTTAGTTTAAGATGTAGTTTCTTGGATTTAATGTGTCTTCTCCAGGTAAGTCGTCTGACGAGGTAGATATCCGATCCAGCTTCGATAATAAAGTCATCAGATGTTGTTGTGTTGCACCTTACTGCGAGGACTCTGTTGTAGAGATACGACTCAAGCAGCTTATGAGTGTGTGCATAAAGCCATCGCGCCAGACTCGATCGAAGGCTTGAGATAATTCGGTGAATATTGCAGAGCAATATTTCTGATGTGGCTATTGATTCCGTCAATCGACGGAAACAATATTTATGTGCCGGGATAACATTGCGTACTTGCAGATATTCGAACAATTTAGAAAGACACTAAAAACTTAATCGTCTGTAGGATGACGGAATGGTGTGCTCTTTTCCGGGCTTCGGTAACATTATGATAGTAGATTTTCCCATTTTCTCGGATAGTAGCCGAGACGTATGATCCCATTTAAGAGTTTACAAATAGCCTCAATAGCAGAGTTTGGAAGTTCAGTTATCATTATTCTTGTTATTATGTCATCACTCGGAGCCTTTTTCCGTTTCTGATCCCCTATGACTTTCGCGATCTTCCTTGGCTGAAACAATGTTAGTTAGGATATAGTCTAAGATTTGATTTGTGGTAGGAGAAAAGGACCAGTGGCAGGGTTCGGCTAGAAAACGCGTCGGAGGTGTGAAGCAAAAGTTTCAATCCGACCTACCAAATCTCATAAGGATCGGCCGACTATATCTTATAGCTGCCATATAACTGAACGATTGAAAATGCGATAACTTTGGTGTTTTTAAAGTTAGAAAGTTGGGTTTTTTTATGAGTATTAAGAATGTATCATATGAATAATTTTGGAGAATATAATTTACAGAGTCTTCTGCAAGGGTATATCAACTTCGGCTCCGCCCGAAGTTAGCTTTCCTTTCTTGTTTTTAAATTTTTTTTCTGAAGAATATGGCGTTAAAATTTTAGATTCATCCTAGTAAAACTTCCGAAGTTATAGGCAGTTGAACGTAGGTGAGTAGCTCGTTATGTATGCGATTTTTCGGTGTCCAAAACTTTAGAGCGCTCTCCTGAAAAGTTGCAATTTCAAAGTCGGTGAACACGATCCTGCAAAATCTACTGAACGAATCGTTTTGAAATTTTGCACACAATTTCTGTACCCAAATCCGTAGGTATTTTTTTTTTTTTATTTAACTTTGCTTTTATTTATTGAATCTTCTCTTAATTTTGAGACGAACAATAAGTTTACGAATCTTAACATTAAAATTTAACTAACAGTATAATAAGACTACATTCTGGTTGCGCGTGCCTCAAGTCGGTCGCTGGGTGGATAAGTCATTGCGACGAAGGCGTGATTGGTTGATCAACCTTGTAAGACCTCTCGCCAGGTGGTTCGGGTGCAACGATGGCTTGGTAAAGTACTTTTCCTTCTGTTCTGCGATCTCTTCTTTGACTGGTAGAATGTTTAAGTCGCGATGTATGGTTTCGTTGCGAACGTACCACGGTGCACCGTCGATTGTTCTCAAGATCTTCGACTGAGCTCGCTGGACTATGTCTACATTGCTATTGCTGGCATTCCCCCATAACTGAGAGCCGTACATCCATATAGGTTTTAGTACCGAGTTATACAGCAGGACTTTATATTCAAGACTAAGGGGAGACCGAGCGTTGATGAGCCAATGAAGGCTACTGGCTTTTAGCTTTAGGTGTGTTCTTTTGGCTTCAATGTGCCGACGCCTTGTGAGTCTTCTGTCGAGATGTACTCCCAGGTATGTCACTTCGTTTGCTTGCGGGAGTAGAGTATGGTTTAACAATTCGCCAATCTGATAGCCACTTTTCAACATCGACCAAATGAAGAGCTAGCTGCGCAGTTGCTTGCCTAGGGCATTTTGAGCGGCTGAGAATGGCTGTATCATCAGCAAACGTAGATATTGTTAGTCGTGTGCTTGTTGGGATGTCTGCTGTGTAGAGGACATATGATGTTGGCTCAAGCACGCTTCCTTGAGGAACTCCAGCTCCAATAGTGAAATCGTCAGTTATAGCAGTGTTGCATCGAACAGCTAATTTTCTGTCGTAAAGGTAAGACTCTAGAAGCTTATGGGTGTTGTAGGGGAGCATTGTCTTGATCTTGTACATTAGACCTTCTAGCCAAACTCTATCAAATGCTTGAGAGACGTCTAAAAATATGGCAGTACAGTACTCTCGTTTTTCGAACGCGTTCCGAATTTCTGATGTTATCCGGTTGACCTGCTCAATTGTTCCGTGCTTTTCACGAAACCCAAATTGATGTGACGGAATTCCTTCCTGGATTCTTAGGTATGTGTTTATCCGAATCAATACGCATTTTTCAAAGAGTTTAGATAAGCATGAAGTAGGCTTATAGGTCTATACGACGTGGGAATTGTGTGGTCTTTTCCTGGCTTTGCTATCATTATTATAATCGACTTTTTCCATCTCACTGGAAAGTGGCCAAGTTTTGCGATGGTATTAAAAAGCTGGGTGATAGTGCAAACGGCGCAATATGGGAGCTCAATGATCATTTTGGGAGTTATGAGGTCGCAGCCCGGGGATTTTTTCGGATTCAGCTGATTTTTGATGATGTTAACGATTTCGTTTGGGCGAAACTCAATTGGTTCATGTTGAAGCTGAGGCTCATGTGGTAAAGTCGGCAAGGTGAACGCACTAGTGGCAGGATTTGGTTGGAAGACATTTTTAAGGTGGTTGGCAAACGTGCTGGCTCTGTCTGCATCGCTGCGCGCCCAGCCGCCTGTGGGGTTTCTAATAGGCATCACGGTTACTTTCGGTGAGCTTAGAGTAGGGTGAGCTCCCCATAGTGAGTGTTTTGTGCTAGATGTTGACTATTGCTCTATGTAGCGTCGGTGGACATGTGCTTCTTCTTGCTGTAAAGCTTTTGAGAGTTGACGTGAGGCATATTTGAAGCTTTGCCTAGCAGATGGTGATCTGTGGAGTTGCCACTCTCGACGTAAGCGTCGCTTTTCGAGGACGAGCTGTTCTATTTGTAGATTTGTCTTCTTTTGGTTGCTTTGTGTACTTGTAGTTTGGGGTGTTGAAACTCGAGCTGCAGAGACGAGTACAGACTCCAGTGTATTAAAAAATCTGTCTACGTGAGCTAATGTATTTCTTGTACTTAACCCAATTGGTTTTCTGAGATGTCAATTTAAACGATTGCTCCAATGCGCCTTGATGTCGGAGAAGAATAAACAGGACAGGCGAGTGATCCGATGAAAGATCCGAGAGGCATTCGGCGCTTATCAGATTTTTAGGAATGTTTTTGGTAATTGCAAAGTCTATTAAATCGGGTAGTTTCCTTAGGTCTGCCGGCCAGTTTGTTGGTCTGCCAGGAGAAACATAGTCCAGCTTGTTCTTGGCTTTGATAACTGCATTATCGAGCTGTTTTCCTTTTGGAGTCACGAGACGTGATCCCCAGTGTGTGTGCTTGGCGTTGTAGTCCCCTGCTGCTATGAAGTGGTCTTCTAGTGAGTTGAAAAACTGCATAAACTCATCTTCAGCTATGGTGAAGCGAGGGGGGCAGTATACGGCGGGTAGTGTAAGTTGGTTGCCAGTATTTGTTTGTATATTTATAGATGTGGCCTGTAGGTAATTTTTAGCAAATTTGTTATGATAGTGGTGCTTAATACGGCTTCTGATTAGAATTCCAGTCCCACCATGTGCTTTACCATCTGGATGATTTGTTCCGTAAAATGAGTAACCTCGTAGTTGAAAATTGTATTTACTTGTAAGGTGTGTTTCTGAAAGCAGCATTACGTCGATATGGTTGTCGAGTAGGAATTGAGCTAACTCAAGTTTATGCTGTGAGACGCCGTTAGCGTTCCACGTAGATATCCTTAGGGAAGTCATTATTTGGATTGTTGTGAAACCAGCATTTGAATTAATAGAATTTGGTTTCGCATTAAATCTTGCATAGTTGTGCGCATAAACGACATAAACTCCGTAAGGCTTTAATGCAGGCTGTATATCATATCTTAAAAGTTGCTTTTTGACTGCTCCGGGAATTGTTGCTGCTGAGCCGTGTTCGGTTCTTGGTATGCTGATTGCAGAAATGAACTTTTTGAGACAGGGTTAGCCAGTCCTGATTTTAAAGCGCTTGCGTAAGTCACATTTTTATCAGAGTTTAAGGGTCCTAGTGAGGATCTGGCTGCAGTCGAGAAGAAGACTTCAGGGATTGATCTGGAAGCTGTCATCTGTTTATTTTGGGTGCGGGCGGCAGTTCCTCTCTGGTGGATGCGACTTTTCAGCTCCTTGTAAACAGGGCAGCCTCTGTAGTTAGCAGTGTGATTGCCACCGCAGTTGCCGCACTTTTTCGAGTTGCAGTCATCTTTGCTCGCTGGGCAGTGTGCGGAGTCATGAAGATCTCCACAAACTACACACACCGGGCGCAGTTTACAGTATGACCTTGTATGGCCATATTCTTGGCAGTTCGCACATTGTACCGGGCCATTGCGTTTGTGCGGTTCCTCAACTGTAATTCTGCGGTGCAGCAGGAACCGAAGATTGTAAATGGGGTGCACTTCGTATTTCTTCAGGGGCTTATTTTCTGGTTCGAGCTCAACCTTAAAGAGTGGCTGCGGCTTTCTATCCCTGTTAAGGATGTTGAAGACTGTCTTAGCGTTAAATCCCTTCTCTTGAAGCGCCTTTGTTATCTCTGCAGGCGTTACGTCGGACTCTATGCCCTTAAGTACGACTTGCAGGCCCTTGCTACTTTTTAGCTGATACGTGTAAAAGTTCTTTTTATTCTCGGAAAGATATAAGATATAAGATATAATACTCTGTAATTATCTTCATTTGAACCTTTGTTTCCTGGATGTTGCCCTTTACTAGAGGTATTATGTGGAAGTTATCCTTTCCAATAAGCTCGATAATTTTGTTGACAAGAACATTGGAACTTTTTTCTCGAATATAAATTGGCGGAGGTTTTGGCTTCCTTTTCTCGACTTCAGTGGATTCGGCCGCCTCAACGTCATAGGCGTCTTCCAAGATTTTAAATCGGTTTGAGTTCGTGGGCGTTTCTATTCCAGCTAGGCTAGCATTGTTACGGTTTATTTTGCGTTGAGAATTTAGAGGGCTCAGCTTCCTTTTGATTTGGATGTAGCGATCCATACCAGTCTGCACAGCCGGCTTAGTACATTCATTGGTTTTGTTCTGTTTTTCGGGCAGCGCAGTGGCAGACGTATTAATATTTGCGCTGCTAGCTGATGATGTCATTAAACGAGCAGTCGATACGGTTGCAGTTGTTGTTGTAGTTACAGTTGACGTTGTTAAAGAAATTGCGGTGCTAGTTACTGCTGATGAGCTTAGGTTATTGCATACCTGCATTGGAGCACATTCAGCGCTCTTTGGCCGCAGAGACGTCGATGGTAGCGAGGGGGAGCAAGAACGCGCTCTCTCGCTCGATACGTTTAAGAACTCGGTCAAATTGGGGGTAATTGCCCGCGCTTGATCAGAGCTTGCATTATTTTCGGTTGCTTTAAAAGAGAAGTACGCGTTATTTCTTTGTACTGAGAGCCGTCTCTCGTCTTGCTCACGTTGACGTTGTGTGCGAACGTCGTTCAGACTCATTGTATTCGTGGTAAAGTTAATTAGAGTTTTAAGTGTTAAGTTTTATATTAATTAAATGACCAATCAATATAAACATTCGCGATTTCATCGCAGAAAGCGTCTTTTCGCGTTATAGTAGATTTATTAAAACGGTCACTGCACTTTTGTGATATTATTGAATATTTTTTCCCGGAGCACGATAAATACACGTCTGCATGCGACGACGGTTTAATTGGTTTGTACTGACGTAGGTACTGACGTCGAGTTTTTTTTGTTACTGATTATTTTTTATTTTATAATAACAAATATATCGAATTTTTAGGCTAAAATCACGTTTTTGACTTTCAAGTGTTATCAAAAATCCAAACAATGAAAAAAAAAAAACAAGAGAGAACGCTATAGTCGAGTGCCTCGACTATTAGATACCTGTTACTCAGCTAAACAACTTAATAAAAATATGCCTTCTTGTGTTTTTTTTTGTTTTTTTTAACATAATGTGAAATGTAGTGACCACAGGAAAAAAGGACAAAAAGTTAAAATTATCAATTTGAATTCGGAGATCTCTTAGTGCTGGCAGCTTTACGGCACGAGCATCAGCACCAGCGCTGCTTTAGCGCAGGCAGCTTTTGTCATGCACCAGCAGCTGTGTTTATGTTTATGTTTTTGAGTGCAATAAATTGACTAGAAATATTAAACATACATACTTATATTGGCTAAACACATACATTCTTAAATAGTATTATGTACATATATTAAAGTCTAAATGTTTGCACAACACGAGTAACGGGTATAGCGAATAGCTTTATTTGAAAGGAGTTATCTTTGCCGGGCAATTGCAACTGTGTACAATGTAAATACATACATATGTATATGCTTACATACATACACACATACGCCATTGTTTGACTCAGACCTCCAATTTGGCTAACTAGATTTGATTTGCATAGTTCTTGGGATATACATAGTTCGGTATTGACAAAAACAAAAACCATCGCATTTTCCTTTAATAGAAGTCCTTATCGAGAATTAACGTTGACTCTGTTGAGCTCCTTGGCCAGCTGTTCCAAAGTCATCCGTTAGATGGCGCTATGAAAGGCGGAAATGGTGGCGCTAGCCAGGCTTAAGCGTTTAATAGGTTTTTGGGCGTTAGAGTGGGCGTGGCAAACTTTTATTAGGTCAGCGTTCATACGGACAGACAGACGGACAGACGAACATGGCTAGATCGACTCGGCTAGTGATCCTGAACAAGAATATATATACTTTATAGGGTCGGAAACGCTTCCTTCTACCTGTTACATACTTTTGCACGAATACAATATACCCTTTTACTCTACGAGTAACGGGTATAACAACTCAACGTAGTTACCTCTAGAAACATATTAACTAATAAACAATTTTTTTTTTGATTTTTTTTGATGAACCAGTAACGAGTTATGTTGTTCACCGCAAAACCTTTTTTCTTGGAGGCGCCTACGGAGCTTTGCTGCGAACGGCTCATTTATCTTTTTTTAATGAAAATTTGTGAAAACTTAGTTTAAATGTTGCACTTTAACATGCTGACAAAATAATTGAACTGACATTAACCGTATTGCATGAAAAAATTCATTAAAATATGCCTTTTTTTGGCCGAATTAACCATATCTTCTCCTTTGGGATACTAACAATATGTGTATCAAATGTTATAGTAAGCAGTCATATGACTAGACTGAGTTATGGGGCCCTAAAAATTATTGCTGGGTTGGAAGGTCGTTGCGTTGTAGGCAGGTTTTGCTGGGAACTCGAATAAAGCCTCTTGCGAGAGGATTTTGGTGCACGAAGAGATTTTTTTTGTCCATTTCATCTTCTACTGCAAGATTGCCGAGGTTTCTGTTTATGATTTGGCTGCGAATATACCAAAGTGCCACAGTGATAGTCCTCAGGACTATGGCTATATGATGTCAATGTTGCTGCTGTTCGTGTTCCCCCATAGCTGGGAGCCATATGACCCTTGTAGCCCAGACGCAGGGGCGATCGAGCGTTTTATATCCAGTGAAGCTGATGGCTTTTAGTTTAAGATGTAGTTTCTTGGATTTAATGTGTCTTCTCCAGGTAAGTCGTCTGACGAGGTAGATATCCGATCCAGATTCGATAATAAAGTCAGATGTTGTGTTTCACCTTACTGCGAGGACTCTGTTGTAGAGATACGACTCAAGCAGCTTATGAGTGTGTGCATAAAGCCATCGCGCCAGACTCGATCGAAGGCTTGAGATAATTCGGTGAATATTGCAGAGCAATATTTCTGATGTGCCGATTGATTCCGTCAATCGACGGAAACAAAATTTATGTGCCGCGATAACATTGCGTACTTGCAGATATTCGAACAATTTAGAAAGACACTAAAAACTTAATCGTCTGTAGGATGACGGAATGGTGTGCTCTTTTCCGGGCTTCGGTATCATTATGATAGTAGATTTTACCATTTTCTCGGATAGTAGTCTCGGCTCTCCCATTTAAGAGTTTACAAATAGCCTCAATAGCAGCGGGCCCAGCTGCCTGATTTTGTTTTGATTGGAGAGCTCAGACTTGGGCGAGCACTTCACAGAAGATGTTTTGTACCGGCTGCCGAAAGTTTTAGTGGTGCATTTTAGCGCCTTTTTTCAGGGCTCGGTTTAGTGTGCGAGTTGCTGCCTTAAGACGTTGTTTTGAAGATGGCTATCTGTTAGTTTGCCAAGCACGTCGCAGACGCCTCTTTTCCAGTAAAAGCTGTTCCAATTGCAAATTAGTTTTGAAATGGTTTCTTCTGATCCAGCTGCAGACATTGGTAGGTTCTGCCGATGTGTCTTTCTTGCCCCTAAGAGTCTCTGGCAACGTTTGTCGTGATAGGGCGTCGCCCACCACGTTTAGCTTTCCCTTCCTGTACGCCATCTCGAAGTCGTACTGCTGTAACTCCAGGGCCCATCTAGCAATCCTTATAGAAAGGCTTTCTATGCTGTTTAACCATGGTCCGTTACTACTTAAAAATGGTAGCCTTCTAGGTAAGGTTTGAGTTTCCGGGCACGACAGCACAGGGTCGGCCACCAATCTTGGCTTTACTTCCTCGAAAGCTTACTGGTGTTCCGGCGTCCGTATACATTTTGTGTCTTTGCGTAGTAGATCATTAAGTGGTTTTACTGTCCGCGCAAAATCTGTCACAAATCGTCTTTTATTCTTAAGTTTGCTTCCTTGAGGCGCCTCCGCGCCAATTCCTTGATCAAGAGCCCCCTTGGAACGTGGCCAATGCTGAGTGTAATCCCTTGTGCATTATCTTCCATTGGAGATACCCTTTGCCGGGTACTGTAAACCCGTGAACTGTCTACTCCAGAGGGATTTGCCAATATCCGTCTTTCAAGTCCAGACTGCTTATGTATCTTGCCTCTCTGAGTTGGTCCAAGATATAATTGATCCGCGGCATTGGGTAGGCATCTTTTATAGAGTTCGAGCTTATTTTAACCGATACAATGGGAGAGCTGTATGGACTTCCTGAATGCTCTATAAATCTTATTTGTAGAAGCTCATCCAACTTTGCGCTGATCTCTCTTTGGCCTCTTGGGTTCTTAGGATAGTATCTCTGCTTGATTGGCTTGTCGTCTTTCATGGTGATTTGGTGCTCGACCACTGTAAATGTTCCTCTCATGGTGTTGAATTCTGAGAGCTATTTGTCAAAGAATTTCACAATTACCTCTCCATGACTTCCGCGTGAAACTACCGCCACCTTGCCTCGAGCCATCCATTGTGCCGTTTTTTTCCGTTAATGCTTGACGTGGCTCCCTTGTCAATTGTGGCCTTGTAATTTCCACGGTCGCGGACCACTGCTGCTCTTACTCGATCAGTTTGCCAGTTAGTTTGGAGAGAAGGCACTTTGCGACCCCTGTGCGCCTGTCTGCGACTGGGATCGCTGCCTATTTCCCGCTTTGTGGCAGCCCTCTACGCTCCTGACGCCAACCTTGCCACACACCCAGTAGAACAGTAGCCTCTGGTTTCGTCATCCTCTTGCCCAGTGTTCGTGCCCTACACAACGGCGACATGCCGCCTGTGGGTTTATTATGTGGGTTTGTGCATTGGTGGTTCTTGGCATTGTATTGCGTGCCATCTGAGTGGTGGGTGGTGGCCTCCATAATGTGTATATTGGCTGTCTTTACATTACATTACATTTATATTACATTAGACGGTGTCCACCGGCCGTGAGACGGTGTTTGGTTTACGGCACTGTCTTCACATCTCCTGCATGTAATTTGTTTTCGAGCTGTCGTTTTATTTCGCGAAAATTAGGGTTTGTGGACGAATTCTTCTCACTTTTTGTCCAGCTCTTCGTACTCGTCAGGATCAGTAATGTATCCAGGTCATCCATCTTGTATGTTCTCAACAAAATCCTCAGGTCTTGATTATATCTAGGGTTTCTTTTGGCGAGTAACTGAGTGGCCTCATCATCGTCTGCATGTCGACCATGTAGTCTTTGAACGGTTCCCTGAAACCCTGCCTACGTTGTTTAACCTTATTTGTGAGTTTCGAGAAAAAACCTCTCGGCAGAAAGGACGATTCGAAACCCTCGCTGAACTCGCCCTATTTTCTCCAGTGTTCATTATTTGAAATAAACCATTTTAGCCCTTTGCCTGGCAATAATTCTGGCACTTGCAATAATTCACGTGGGATCATTTTCAGGTTCAGGCCGTACGTATTTGCGGACCACTCCACCTGCTCTAAGAATTCCAGTGGCTTCTCTGTCCCAACGAATTTGAACGACCATTCTCTCACTTGTTTTGCGATTTTGGCGTAATCTGATGTGCTAGGTCTTTGCTGCCCTGATCTTCTCTCTTGACTTGTATTCCGACTTCTGCCATCCTCCTTTATGCTGTCCACGCAAAGATTCGCTAAAAGCTCTTCGGAGTCTGGATTCAGCCATTTGACTCTTGGGCCCGGCTTACTGTCGTATTTGTCTTTTAGCTCAGTCCAGATCTCAGCTAAACCTGGGACATTTTGTTTTCTTGTTTGGTACTCTGAGAGGAGTTTCCGCTTATCCTCCGTCCTGCCTGAGTGATACCTACCTTGACTGCTATCTTTGCAAAATCCTATTTCTTGAGGAGATAGATCCATCCATTCCCCATTTCTGCTTAATGTAGCTTCTCACAGACAATCACGTTTTGGGCGCGGCTCTGCTTGCTCCTGATGTTGACTTGATTGCTTGGTTGCTTGTTCACTGATCCAGCGCTCGGCCTGCTCGGCGTCTCCTTGCGTCCTTGTCCAAAGTCCACGGTTTTACCGTTCGACCTTTCGCCCTCTGCGCGCGGCATCACGGTAGAGTCCAAAGTCCGTGCCCTACCCTTATTCCCTTTTACTCACGGCACGTGGACACTCCGGTATCGCACTCTCGCTCTAACGTCTTCTATCAAAACTTGGACTTGGGTCTGCTGGGCAGCTGCAATTTTTGCTCAGTTTTATAATTGCCTAGTGCGTATATTTTACATTATGGTCTCCTGCTGCTATGAAGCGATCTCCAAATAAGTTGTAAAAATAACGATCAGAGCAACAATTTTGTTGACCGGGCGTTCGATCTTTTCTCCCTAATGTAAATTGCTGGGGCTTTTGTTTCGGTTGGATCTCTTGACCCAGTTCAGCTAGAAGGGCAAATCTATTGTTGTTGAATCTCCCGCGTAATTCGTTGTCTTTTGGAACACGGTTTATTTTTATACCCGTTACTCGTAGAGTAAAAGGGTATATTGTATTCGTGCAAAAGTATGTAACAGCTAGAAGGCAGCGTTTCCGACCCTATAAAGTATATATATTCTTGATCAGGATCTCTAACTGAGTCGATCTAGCCATGTCCGTCTGTCCGTCTGTCTGTCCGTCTGTCTGTCTGTCTGTCTGTCTGTCTGTCCGTATGAACGCTGAGATCTCGGAAACTATAAAAGCTAGAAGATTGGCATTTTGCATGTAGATTTTAGAAGTTCCTACACAGCGCAAGTTTGTTTCAAAATGGTGCCACGCCCCCTTTAACGCCCACAATCGCTTATAAACGATTTAAAAAATTTAAATATTTCGGAAAAGTAAAAATGCAGTTTTATTGTGTTTATCAATACCTATCGAAGTGTAGAAGAAATTTTTCAAATCGGACCATTCGTTAAAAAGTTATGCGTGATCAAAGTTTCTATCTCCATCTCCCTCGCACTCCCTTTACCTGAGTAACGGGTATCTGATAGTCGGGGCACCCGACTATAGCGTTCTCTCTTGTTTTTATACCCTTGCAGAGGGTATTATAATTTTGGTCAAAAGTGTGCAACGCAGTGAAGGAGACATCTTCAAGTATATATATTCTTGATCAGGATCACCTCCTGAGTTGATATAGCCATGTCCGTCTGTCTGTCCGTCTGTCTGTCCGTCTGTCTGTCCGTCTGTCTGTCCGATTGTCTGTCCGTCTGTCTGTCCGTCTGTCTGTCCGTCTGTCTGTCCGTCTGTCTGTCCGTCTGTCTGTCCGTCTGTCTGTCCGTCTGTCTGTCCGTCTGTCCGTCTGTCTGTCCGTCTGTCTGTCCGTCTGTCTGTCCGTCTGTCTGTCCGTCTGTCTGTCCGTCTGTCTGTCCGTCTGTCTGTCCGTCCGGCCGACTATATCCTATAGCTGCCATATAACTGATTGATCGGAAATACCTTAACTTTGGTGTTTGTTAAGTTAGGAAATTGGGATTTTCTATGGGTTTTATTTTTGGCTAATCAATCCGACCTACCAAATTTCATAAGGATCGGCCGACTATATCCTATAGCAGCCATATAACTGATTGATCAAAAATGTCATAACATTGGTGTTTGTAAAGTTAGGAAGTTGGGATTTTCTGTGGTTTTTATATTTGGCCAATCAATCCGACCTACCAAATGTCATAAGGATCGGCCGACTATATCCTATAGCTGCCGGATAACTGAACGATTGCAATTGCCATAACATTGGTGTTTTTAAAGTTAGGAAGTTGGAATTTTTTATAAGTATTAAAAATGCATCATATGAATAATTTTGGAGAATATAATTTACAGAGTATTCTGCAAGGGTATATCAACTTCAGCTCTGCCCGAAGTTAGCTTTCCTTTCTTGTTTTTATTATACCCATCGCGGTGTTCTGCGGGCTAAGATTACCCTTAATTTTGATGTCGCGATCGTATGCCGGTCTATATTGCCGGGCCCGCTTGTTGAATATTGTTTTGGTTTTGAATTGTTGTCATATTTATACCCTTGCAGAGGATATTATAATTTTGGTCAAAAGTGTGCAACGCAGTGAAGGAGACATCTCCGACCCTATAAAGTATATATATTCTTGATCAGGATCACCTCCTGAGTTAATATAGCCATGTCCGTCTGTCCGTCTGTCTGTTTCTACGTAAACTAGTCATATGAATAATTTTGGAGAATATAATTTACAGAGTATTCTGCAAGGGTATATCAACTTCGGCTCCGCCCGAAGTTAGCTTTCCTTTCTTGTTTTAGTTGACGTTGTGTTTGGGGCTGGAGTCGACGACATCGCAGTCGATTCTGCAATAAGAGCCGATGTTATGGATGTTGATGGTTTTGCCCCCGTTGCAGTAGCTATTGCTGTTACTTTTGGTGCGATTGCAGAAGTTTTACCGCTGCATGTTGCGATGCGCCAAGGGTCGAATCTGAAGGTGGTGGGTTTTACACTGATAACACCACGCTGTAAGAGTGAGTAGAGAGGGTGACGTTTCTTGCACTTCGCTTTCGCGCGTAGAGATATACGAGAAGTACCCGTCTCTTCGGTTCGGGGAACATAGGAGCTCTTTATATTATATTCGTTTATTTTGTAATACACCAATTTAGTTGTTATATTTTTGTCTTTAATACATCTACTTTTTTCAACTTTCCCGGAGCTCGCGCGAAGCATGACCGCTCTCTTCGTCTGCACTTGTATGAATTGAGATTGAGATTGATTAATATTAACAGAACTGGAATTTGAGTTTGTTTGATTTGAATAAAAGGATTTACTGTGTTAATATTATCGAGTGAAAGTTCCAAATAATTTGATATAATATATTCGTATACTTAAAAGTCAGTATATTTTCCTGCGGTTATGTATTCCAATATCTAATTGTCTATACTAGTTTTCTTACATTAATATAAACAATTATTAATTATTATTATTATTTATTATTAATTTTAGAGGTTCCATTAAAGGTTATTAAATATGACCCATTTAAATGAGTGTCATTTACTGTATATTGTCCATTTATAAAAATGGCTCCATTTTGAATTACATTTTGCAACGTAATTATAAATTAATAATTTTACATCATTATATGAAATGGTTCTTTAGTTGTAAACGTCACAAGGATCGGTAATAATAGGGTATTTTTAGATATTATAATAAGATCGCTCGCAAGGTGATTTTAAATTCAGATATATCCAAAAAGTCAGTCATAATATTTTATATCATTGTTTATTTTATTTTGGAGTTTTTCCGGCTCAAGGTTAACAATTGAAAAAAAATTTTAAACAAAAGTTTTAAAGTTTATTTTATATTTTTTTCAATATATGATGTTATTTTATGTGTTTTTATGTTGTTTATGGTTGCCCTGAAGACGGTTGCGGAAGTGCAACCGAAATATATTGCAAAAAAAATAAAAAATAATATTTAAAAACCTTTGTTTACAACATTTTTTCAATTGTTGACCTCGAGCTAACAAACAAAATCATTGTTTAGAATTTTAGTGTTAAATACATCAATTTTTGCGAGTGTAATTGTGTCCATTAAATTTATAAAGATGTAAGTAAGCAAGCGCAGACGATATTTTTTAAGTGGCTGTTCTAAATTCGTCAGATAACATTTTTATTTAATTAAATATTTTAGAATTAAAAACGGATTGATTGTAATTATTTTGTACTAAATCATCTATTTTATTTTGGACTGTTATGATCATCATGATCTGGTGTTCCTGCTAACCATTTCCAAATAGTGCCTAATTCATTAGTATCCATTTGTGATCTATTGGGAATTATTTGCGAGATAAGTATTTTGATAATTTTTAAATCGTGGGATATTTCCCCAATGAAAATTCTGGCTGTCATGATTGTTTAAAACTTATTTTTCAAGATTAATTATATCCCTGTAAAAACTTATATTAGTTTCCGCTTATAAATAGTTTTGGGTGAATAACTTTCAATGAAAGAGTATCTTTTATTTCGATATTTGGGTTTGTGTGAGAAATAGAGAAGGAAAGAGGTTCGATGATCTGTAGATCTTGATGTTGTTAGCCATATATAATTAATTCCGAAAATTTTTAAAAGCCCATACTATGGCTAAAACTTCCTTCTTATTTGTTGCGTAATGTGTTCCAATTGATTTCTCTAATGCAGTGTTTTGTATTCCAATTAAATTCTCAAATGCAGTTTTTTTAGTTGTCAACCTTCTGGTTGAATATATCTTTATTGAATAATTCTTAATTTTATTATTTATTTATTTTTTTTTTTTCGCGCGGAGTCTTACGGCCCACATACCCGCCCAACCGACCGAGGGGCGCAGCCGTGTATCGTACGGCACGATTCGCGATAAGATAGACGCGAGATAGGAAAATAAAGGTAAAGGTCCGGGGAAAAAGGTAATAGTTAGATCAATCTTGTGCCAATGAAGCAAGTATCAATCGTTTTAGGAGCGGCAGAGAGTCAAGATTTGATATTACAGGAAAAAGTCTATTATAGTCAGAACATAATACTCTGAAAGGCTCATGCAAGGCATAGTTAGATCTACAATGATTTAAAATTAGGGGAAAATAATTTCTAGTTAATCTACTTGGCACAGAAAAGTTTAGCCGACTTAACTAGTCGGGGCAGTCAATATCACCATGTATAAGGTTATAAATAAAGATAGTACCAAGCATCGTTCTACGGTTGGCTAGGGATGGTAAATTAATCAAAAGAAGTCTACTAGAATAAGAAGGTAAGATAAGATTTGCATCCCAGTTTAGGCGCCGTAAAGCAAAAAGAAGGAAGTTTTTTTGTACAGATTCAATACGACCAATATGTATTCCGTATTGTGGACTCCAGACGGGAGACCCATACTCCAGAATCGGACGGACTAGCGAAATAAATAAAGTTTTAGTCAAATAAGGATCATCGAATTCTTTTGACCACCTTTTAATAAATCCAAGCACTCCTCTGGCTTTATTAACCATGGACGAAATGTGATTAGAAAATTTTAGTTTAGGGTCCAAGAGAACGCCAAGATCGTTTACAAGAGTTATTCTATCCAAAGAGCTGCCACTTAACGTGTAATTCGCGTATATCGGATTGGCCCGATAAAAAGTCATCAGCTTGCACTTGGAACCGTTTAAATTTAGTAAATTATCTCGGCACCAGTTTTGAAAATTATCTAGATCGGATTGCAACTTTAAATGGCAGGAAATGTCCTTATACTGCAGGCACAACTTAACATCAACAAATCAAGTAGGCGACCTAATGAATTTCGAACGTGGTTTACTTGAGATAGAGATATGTCAAGCAGGCCATCAATAAAATCATGCTGTGCTATAGGTAGTAAGACATTCGATCCGTCCTCAGTGGACCAATCAACTCCAGGTATATTAAAATCACCTAGAACTATCATCTGATCCCTATCTGAAAGCTTATTTGCAACGGACTTAATAACGGATAGGTGATTTAAATAATCAGGAAGTTCAGACAACGGCGGAATATATGAGCAAGTTATGTATATAAAGTTACCAGGAAGCGATAACTTTACACGAATAAATTCAATGGTATTGAATTCATCAAAAAATAACTCCTCAGACGGGAAGTTTGAATCAACTCCAATTAAGACTCCACCTCCCCGTCTAGAGGGACGGTCATACCTATATATTGTGTACTTACCTGGAAAAACTTCAGAGCTAAAGATCTCCGGCTTTAACCAGGTTTCTGTGAACACAATAATATGAGATGCAAAGAAAAGGCTATCAGAATACAATTTAGTGAGTTTGCTACGCAAACCTCTTGCATTCTGATAGGAAAGAAGGAGGTTAGAAGTTAGTTTTTTGAAATTGGTACACTGGTTTGGCCTCGACTAGGAAGTTTTACTCCCACGGGCCCCTTCTTCTTTATCTTAGCCTCGAACTCTTTTACAACCATATTATCCGGCCAAAAGTCGCCCGAGCATATGGCTTCAAAAAGCTCGTTAGGGACAGTTATCTTGAAAGATGAAATGTCTCTAGCATAAGAAAACTTAAACTTTTCCACCTTTACACTATTACAATCGGCTTTAGTTTTGTCTTGTATATATGACAATACATCAGAAGATGTTTGATCAGGGGAAAGCCGAGAAACGAAAATTTGTTTCTTTAGTGGAACCACTAAAAGAGATTTTGGTGGAGCAGACATTGTTTCTGCAAAACCAACTTGAGCCGGTTGTCCGGACTCAGTAGTCCCTTGTGGTGTAGATGCTACATTCTGAGAGATAGGTGGATCCACTAATTGTGAAACCACTACGGAGAAATCGGAATTCTTAGAAGTCCCTGGTTGCATGCATTCTGTAACGGATTGTTCGGATACCGAATCTTTTTTAGCTGCTGATCTTAGCAACATTTGAGGGTTTGCTGAAATCAACTGCTGATCCGCCGGAATGCTCTGTTGATCTTTTGATTTCGGTTGCGGGGTGTTCCCCTTCTGCTCCTTACCACCAGCGGCCTTTTCGCGCTTAGGGGACTCTTCTAATAGCTTACGACTATTAAACTGCGAGTCCAGCGCAGAGAGGAGATCATCAGCTCGGCGAAAACTATCTCTAGCCACTCCGAAACAGCTAATCAGCCCCATCAGGCCGCCTTTAGTTTGGCGCATGAACGATTTCATCTCGTTCGCAACCTCGACACAAGCGTCACAACAAAACTTCAAATTGGGCCCCTTTGAAAGGTCATCACTTGTCCGGCCAGTAAAACCGTCGCACTTGGTGTGCACCATATTTTCACACAGCCAGCAAGTCATATTAGACTGGTCAGCCCTGATTACGAGGCTGCATTTTTTGCAGAAGCAGACTAAATTTTTATTATTCATTTTATTTATTTACCACTGTACCAAGAAAGCGAATTGAAATTTATAAGCGAGCAGTTATAAGTACCGCAATAGCGCAGAAACTGCACGCTTAGAACTTTCAAAGCAAAGAGAGCAAGAGAGCGGGAGCGTAAATAAGGTAAAGTGCATGCACAAAAGAGAAACGGCGGGGATATAAGAAAAGAAAACACAGATAAGAATTACGAAAAACTAAAACAATTTATTAGTATTAAATACAAAGTGCACTCGCGAAGCGAACGGAGTTTAAATTTATGTTTTAATAAACCCGAAGAGAATTAAAATTGTTTTGATAAAACCCACCGATGGGAATAAACGAAAACAAAATGCAAAATTCGATGCGCAGAAAAAAAACACGACCGTTCACTTTGAAAGTCAAAGGGAAATTACAATGGTTCGAATAGCTAAATAGAACGCAGCTGCACCGCCGTGCTAATGTATAAATGTATGTATAAGTAGAGGCTGGCGAAGAGTCGCCCCGGCAGAAAAGAGTTTTTATGTTCACATGGTGTCAGAGCCGTCGCTTATGTCAAATATGCCGACTAAGCACTGCCCAGTCCCATTGCACTCAACGGCGATCAAATTACCGGGCACCTGGGGAACTGTTTGGGACTTTAATTTGTATATATATATTTTGGCTAAGTGCTACAATGTGCTTGTAATAATATTAATGCATAAGTACAGTGTGCATTCGATATGTGAACATACTACAGTTGCGTATAATTGTTCTGTTTTGGTTAGAGTTTTTGAAAAAAAAGGTAATTGGGTTTCTTTCTTGAGAAAGAACAGCACAAATAGCTAAATCAAACGCATCAGTTGTCAGAGTAAGTTTTTTATTATAATCTGGTTGTACTAATTCTATTTGTGCGATTAAATTCTCTTTCAAAAGCTCTTACAGCTGATTCGTCTAGCCTTTTTAGATAAAGGTTTCGGAATCTTTACGTAATTTTGCATAAATTTTCTGTAATATCCTGTAAGGCCTAAGAAGCTTCTAAGCTCTCGAAAATTGTAGGGGTTGGATATTTATGATTGTAGGATTTTTTTTTGGGTTCGATTTTGAATGCATTGTAAGAAACAACATAACCAAGAAAGTTTGTTTCTAATTTAAAGAACTTTGATTTTTTAATCGAAATTTTAATGTTTGCGTTCAGCAAATTTTAATTATAACAATTAAATCTTTGTAATGTTGTTCAATTGTTTTTGAAAATATAATAATGTCATCCATATAAACATGGTACCTTTTTCCGACTTGTTCTCTTAAAATATCTATACGGAATGGTATTTTTATGAAGTTTTGTATAATCTTTTACGAGTCTGAGTTTTGGAGTTGTTTCTTCGTTGAAACACTTTTTTGGTACCACTAATACAGGAAAATCATATGGACTTCTACTAAGCCTTATAATTTCTTTTTTTAGCATTCGACTAATTTCAGAGTTTACAAAATCTAAAGCTGAAAGAGCTTACGTATATTGTTTGCTGTAAATCTATATATAAAAAAATGGAGCCCACAAAATGTATACAAAATACTTGAGAACGGCTAGGCCGATTTGGTTCAAATTTTTTTTTCAGTTGTAAGTAATTAAAAGGAATTGGTCAGAATGTAATACAATTTTTGGAATACCCTCCAGGGTATTCCTGAAAAAAAAATAAATAAAATATCAAATTAAATTAATTTAAAAAACAAAACTGTGTCGACATATATGTCAAAGTAAAAACGGAGCGAGTCGAAGTTGTTAATGATTAAAAGTTAATTTGGTGGAATATTGCCTGCTATTTGTGCAAGAATTTCCATGAGATTTAAACACAAAAGGAACGTGCAGAGGAAATAAATAGAGACGAGCCCATATAGAGCCTAAAGAGTACAAAATATAAAGGAACAGACTTGAAACGCGCTGCATTTGCACACAATTCCTCAATGTCCTACAAAGACTATAGCTGCGTTGTTATCGGTTCATTGTCATTATCTGTCGTATGTCAGCGCTGCAGTACCCTGAAGTTTCGATTAAAAGCCCCCGGCTTTTGCTGCGCAGGTGGCAAGGTAAAATTGCATTAGCGTAATGAATTGGTCAGATTGTTCAAAACAGCATTGAAAACAATACAGATAAAAGACCAGCTGGAAGCCAATCAAGACAATTCAATGCGCCCACTATCAATAAAGTCGCAGTGGTAATTGTTGTCGAGATTGTGGAATCACGAGATATCGATCTCAAGCGTCGGGATGATGGACAATTGCAGCGCGTTTATGAGACTCATCGGTCATATGATGCACTTCAATATCCGTTGATGTTCTGCCCTGGAGAAGATGGCTATTAGCTCAACTTAAAGATGGTCATTCCAACACAAGGTTTGTTTAATTACTTTTTTTTCATTCTGAACGTAAATTCGAATTCATATTACAGGAGAAGAATCGAATATAAAAGTCAGCTCAATGAATTTTGAAGCCTATCGATTGTTGATTCGACTAGATGTTAAAAATCATCTGTTGAGATACCGCCGTTTGTTTTAGCCGTACTGTGTCGACATGTGTGTGAAGGTGGAAACGGAGCGTATCAATTTCATTCGGTTCAATCAGTCCAAGTTACGATCTGAGGAGTACATCCTCTTGCTTATGTCATCTCTACTGATGGAAATGCGGCAAACATTGGTTGTATGACTATTCTCCTAGCTAGTTATGTGAGTACGCTTAAGATGCGATAACGTACGTGCGGAATTACGGACGACCTGATTTATTTACATACGTTTCAATGCAATCCGAAATGTCCGAAATTTCGAATCTATTGCACCAAAGACATTCGTCCAGCGATCGGCATGACATCACTGTACGAGTATTCAAGCTAAAGATAATAGTTCTTATGGATGACATCGTTAAGCAGAAGGTTTTTCGGTTGAAAGGTACTCGTTTGAATGGCAGAAGTATGGCTTACCACATGAGCATATTTTGCTTTGCATGTTCGACAAGATCCGACCAGAACATATTGATTCGATTATTTCTGCCGAAATACCAGATCTACAATCTGATCCGCAGCTGTATTCCGTTGTGAAAACGATATGATCCATGGCCGTAACGAAGTCCACAACCCAGAATTACCATGCATGGAAAACGGAAATTGCACAAAACGATTTGGTGGCTGAAACAATCAGTGGAAACGATGGATATCCACATTGTACAGGCGATGGATAGATATGATGGTGAAAAATAAAGTCGTCGTCGATAACAGCTGGATCGTTTCATATTGTCCGCTTTTGTCGAAAACGTTTTCAATCACTGCAATGTTGAGTACTCCAACTCTATGAATTCAATTAAATACATTTGCAAATATGTATACAAAGGGAGCGATATGGCGGTGTTTGGCATTGCTGATCCGAATGCAAGCTACGAGGTTACAACTTGGACGTAACGTAAGTTGTAATAAGGCCATTTGGCGTCTGTTTTCATTTCCGATTCATGAACGCCATCCCACTGTTATCTGTTATCTCTTATCTGTACACTTAGAAAACGTCCAGATGTCTACTTTGCGCAAGCGAATGCAGCAGAGCAGAACGGCCACCAGCGACAACGTTGACAAATATCTTTTCTACATGCGAATGCGATCCGTTCGCAAGGACTTTACTTTATTCGGAAATGTACGCTATTATTAACGCTGCATTAAATAAACTTTAACGCAGAAAGAGAAGCGATGCTGTTGTTGGTTTCACAGATATCTATTCGACTAGTGCTCTCAGACGAATATACACACTTCATCAACGCCAAGACGAATGCTTCTATATTCGTTTGCTTTTGGTGAACATTAGAGGCCCTACATCCTACGAGTCCTGCGTACCTTGGATGCTGCGCGCCACTTTTCGGGAGCCTTACCAACGTTTATATTTTCTTGAAAACAACACACATTGAAACAAATCAAATTCGTGCATTATTTCCAATAATCGTATTTACAAGTCATCCGTCAAATCCGACCGCACTATGGGAAAAGTACAACCACGATGTGACTGACGAAATTGTACTATATGTTCGCAGGACATCTACGTATTTCACTCTTGCCATGCACAACGAAGCTTTAATAGTGTTCGAAGACATGTGTACGCTCATGTGCGGCAATCTATTGTCGACATTGGGAATGCCAGCGCCACATCGTTCAGTGCACCATGCTTTCAATCGCGAATTTGCAACACTATAATCAAGATAACTTGGCCGAAGAAGTCCGAACAAATGTGCAGCTTTTGAATGCCGAGCAGACGAACATGTACGGCTTATACCTTCTTGATGCTCCTGTTGGGACAGGCAAGACATTTGTCATTTCGTTGATTCTGGCAACGATTCGATTAAGATCTCAAATTGCGTTGGCTGTTGCATCATCTGCCTTTGCTGCCACATTGTTGGAAGGCGGTCGAACTGCACATTCCGCTTTGAAGCTACCCATGAATCTTCCCACGGTTGACAAGTCAAAAATATAACAAAATTTAAAATATCGCGTGGATTAGTGAAGGAGCATCACTAGCGAAGATCAAGGAAGTAAATAAATTGAATTACATTATTCAAAATCAAATCGATGGATAACTGCATTCATACAGATCCGTCGACAGCGTGACCGACGAGGATGAAGCGACTAACTCTCCGACAGAATTTTTGAACTCGCTTGATGCTCTAGGAACTCCACCGGATCAATTATTGTAATGCTGCGGAATTTAAATCATCCGAAATTGTGCAACGGTACGCTGTTTTCCGTCAAGAAACTGATGAACAACGTTATTTAGGTGACGATCATTAAGGGAAAATCAGAATATGTAATGCCCAAACTTTTATTTTTGTCGGATAATTCACCGACGGCGTGCTCAGGATTTTTAATTCCCAAACTTAATATGGTTTATTTCCCACTTCAGATTCGGATCTTATTGAGCATTTTCATTAAAGTATTTTTATACCATTGCAGAGGGTATTTTAATTTTGGTCAGAAGTTTGTAACGCAGGGAAGGAGACGTTTCCGACCCTATAATGTATATATATTTAGAGAGGTTGTAAGTTCGTTCCACCAAATTAATATTGACTGACTGCCCGTGAACAAAGGATAACGCCAGAAAGAATTGAGTTGGTGCTGATTTAATAATTCTCAAAATATAGCCATATTGCTACTGTTTTGTTGCCCGTTCTCGCTGTCTTCTGCTGCGTTGCTCCTCGCTGCTGCTATTACGTCGCTCCTGGCTTGCTGGTGCGTTGCTCCTGGCTTGCTACTGCGTCGCTCCTGGCTTGCTGCTGCGTTGCTTCGGCTAGCTGCTTCGGGTGAGTGAGATCGGGACGGCTCCACCGAGACCCCGGTCCCTACCGGGCCGGCAAGGTGTATCGCCTAGCAGGTGAAACGATGTTTCGCCTTATCGAACTCGGTTTCACCAAGACCTAGCACCGTTGGATCTCAGCGTTGTACCCTCAGTCTTGTATACTTGTCGTCGTTCGGTGTCTCGACTTTGCGATCTTGATCCTCGGGCCCATGGGTTTTGATTCTACTTATTCCGCGTTCGCGCACTCGCTTTGATTCTGCCACTCGTACTGTCCCGAGCTGCGCTTGCGCCGTCCTTTTATAAGCGCTGGAGGTGCTGTTATTCCCCTCGCCGCGCTCGGGTCCAAGGTCCACTGAAGTACCGTTCATTCACAAAGCGTCCGGGTCCGAAGGCCGCCAATTAACAGTATGACCTCGTTGCCATTGCCGGGCGTGGGTCCATGGTCCATCGAGGTACCGTTAAGTCACGGTGTGGCCTCTTTAGGCGGGTATGACCTCGTTGCCCCTGCCATTTGAGTGTCCAAGGTCGGAATATTTCCCGTTTGACTTGGATGCCCTTCATTTCTCCTTCAGTTCCCCGTTTCCCAGACAGTTCCCCGTTCCCCAGACAGTTCCCTGCGTGGAATTCGAATTTTCCGGCCCAGACATTTCCCCAAATTAAAAGTCACCATTTCGCTTTCCTCAGTCCTGCAACTCCCTGGAATCTCACCACGGTCGGGTTTATCGATTGTGGGTTGCAGTGTTGCCATCGTCGTTGCCTTTTCGTTGTCTTAAGTTGCCATTTGAATTTTCGAACATAGAAATAACCAATTTTGTTAACCTATCGATCGCACTTATCGATCGACCGCCTGTCTCGGCGCCCCGTCCTTATTGCCTATGTCCGGCAACCCATTATTCCCCAATGTAAATACGAGGGTGATCCGATAAGTACTTAGCCTCCAAAAGAAAAACGAAAATTTTGGAAAAGTGGCGATTTATTTCTCAACATAATCTCCTTTTAGCTCGATACTCTTGACCCAGCGATGCTCAATTTCTGCAATTCGGCGGCAAATCGGCCCAATACAGCCCTGTGACCGTTTTGCCCTTCTCCAGGTAGTCGATGTAGATCACACCTTGTGGATCCCAAAAAACGGTGGCCATCACCTTTCCGGCCGATGGGACAATCTTCGCCTTCTTCGGAACAGGTTCGTGGGTTTTTGTCACGTTATCCTCCGTGGTAGCCGTCTTCGGGGCACCTGGGCGTGGCTCATCAAAAACCGACGTGCGACCACGTTGAAACTCGGTAAACCAATTTTTGGCGGTGGCCATCGAAGGACAAGAGTCACCGTACCCAGCATCCAAGCGAAAAACAAGAATCGAATCACAGACCGATATTGCTCGTTCTCAATTTTTCTAAAATCCGCGGACACGTCCGATTCCACACGCAGTCAAAACAAAACTACGAGTCCGATTCTGCTGAAATGTCGACAGTAGCCGTCTACGAGTATGTACTACACGATAGTAAATTTCTCTTGCGATAGTGACTCCATCGGGCGGTGAGGCTAAGTACTTATCGGACTGCCCTCGTAAACAAACGAATTAATTTGCAAGCCTTTTCCGGCTGTTTTATTTCGCCCTTAACACCCGTAGAACTCCGGCCGCCACCCGGAAGCGGTAGTGGACGCCATCCGCGACGACCAGTTTGGCCCTTCGGCTGCTCCGGGCCCTCCTCACCTGCCTGCTGGCCTCGCACGCCACCCTCGGCGGCCATCCTCCCTCGGCCACCTCCTCCCAGCGGCTGCTGACCGCCGAGTTAGCGACGGCCTTGCTGGCGGGGCCGTGGCTCCGGGCAGGACGACTGCCGGGCTAATTTCGGCGGAGAAGCGGTCTCCTGGGCTGGCTCCACAGGCGACGGCCACACCCACGGCCTTCTCTCGAGGCCCTCCGGATCACGGCCGAGCCGTTTCGTTGGCAGCAGCATCCGCAACCCGGGCGACTGAAACGGCGGCGGTGGAAGCGCTGGTGTCCCCGTCCTCGGTGATGGCAACGGCGGCACTTGCGACGGTGCCTGTGGCGGCGGTGATGGCGGTGCCTGTGGTGGCGGTGGTAGCGGTGCCTGTGGTAACGGTGACGGCGGTGCCTGAGATGGCGGTGGTGGCGGAGACTGCGGCGGCGAAGACTGTGGTGGCTGGACGTGCCACCGCCCGCTGGGCGTCCGCGATCGCCGAGTGAATCTGTCGAAGCTCCTCCAGCCTCCCCGACGGCGCCGCGTCTCCCAACCGGATTCGACCGAATCCCCCGCTAAGTTCAGCTTCTCTTCCCGGGTCTGCGCTGGGTAACCTGCGCTTTCTTTTTTGGGTGACGAAAGCTGGCGAATATACCGTGGACTCTGCCACGCTCGTATTCATGGCCAACTGCAATTCCGGCCACTTTTCGTCCCAAGTCCTCTGGTCTGCCCCGGTGAACTGGGCGATCATTGTTTTCACTGGTGCTGGTAGATAGGTTCTCCAAGTGGACCGAAACAGGCTCTCTCCGTTGGCTTATACTGCAGGCAGCTCTCGCAGTTTTGCACATATTTCTTTATGTCGCGGTGCATTCCCGGCCAATGGTATCTGTCTGCAACCCTGGCGATTGTCTTCCGACTGCCCATGTGACCGTCTGTCAGTAAGTCGTGCTTCTCTGACATTACCCGCCGCCTGGACCCCGTTGGCACGCACAGCTTCCATGATGTAACATCCTCGGTGCCCGCTCTGCGAAGTATGTGGCGATATAGCTGGTCGGCTCTTTCCATCTGCTGTTCTTGTGTATTAACTCGTCAACATGTTTCTGGCAGTGGCTGTCGCGATAGTGCGTCTGCTACTATATTAAGCTGGCTCTTTCTGTACGCGATCTCAAAGTCATATTGTTGCAGTTCCAGCGCCTATCGTGCGATTCTGCCGGTTGGGCTCTTGATGCTATTCAACCACTTCAGTGCCATGTGATCCGTGATCACTTTGAAGTGGTAACCCTCCAAGTACGGCCTTAACTTCCGTATGGCCCACACGATTGCCAGGCATTCCTTCTCAGTTGCTGAGAAATTTCTCTCTGATCCATTCAGGGACCGGCTGGAATACGAGATCACCCTCTCGCCTTGGTCGGAATTCTGTGTGAGAATAGCACCGAACACCTTGGCATTGATCTCGCCCTGCATTTTTGGGTTTTTAGGGTAGTACCGCCGTTTGACTGGTTGGTCGTCCTTCATGGTGATCCTATGTACGGCCACGTTGGATGTTCCCTTTCTGTCTTCCAGTTTTTCCAACTCGGCCTTTAAAAACCCCTCCACATCCTTTTCCGCGAATTTTTTGGATGTTTTATCTATAAACTTATTCACGGGGATGTGGAGAGTTACTGGGTCGCATAAGCTTCTCCGTGCCTAATAGAATTACCAGGAACTATATTCCACTTACATTAAATATTTGTAGATCTAACTTTGATATGCATGAACCGTTTAGAGTACTGTGTAACGACTACAATAGACTATACCACATAATTTCTACTACCGACTCTTTGCCAAGCCTAAAATCATTAATTTTATCTTACTTAGCACAAAATTAGTATTAGTATTAGTCTCGTCCGTATTTCTAACTTAGTCTGTCCGCTTCTACATTGTGCTTTTAACTTCTCGCGATCTCGTTTTTACGCCTATTAGGCTCCGCGCGTAACAAGCACTGCTTGGTGTCGTAAAGGCCACTTGTTTGCGCTGATCATAGTGCATCAACGTCCGAATTATATATTATATGAGTATGATATACATATATATTATATATAATATTATTGTAAAAATTAGAAAAACTTAAGAAAGTAAAAAAAATTATTCAATTGTTAATAATCATTTTTTTTTGTTTGTTAATTGAAGAATTTTGTTTTTAATAATTGTTTTTTTTTTGTTTTTTTTTTTTATTTATATCCATTCATATAATTATTATTTAAGTTATATTAACGGAAATAAATTGTAAACATGTTTTTTTGATTTATTATTATTTTACAAATATCTATTGTACAAACATTTTTAATCTATTCTTATGAAAAATTTGATTTTTATTTCTGCTGCTAGTAATCGTAATATTTTCTTTTTCCCCTATATCCGTAATTGTGTACGGACCTGTATATTTGGAATCTAATTTATGCCCTGTTTCGTTTTTTAATAAAACTTTATCTCCTAAAATTCTTTACTCCTCTTTTTATTTTTCTCCTAACATAATTCTTTCTCTTTTATATGCTATTTCTAATCTTACTTTACTTTCTTTAGCGTAATTTTCTATATTATAGATTACTTCTATATTATTTATGCTATTAAAATGTTTTGGCAAATTATTAGTTTTCCCAAAGACTAATTCATATGGACAATAATTGTGTGCCATAGAAGGGGTCGTGTTGAAACAGTATACAAAATATTGAAGCCAAACGTCCCAGTCAGATTTATCAACTGATATATATGAACGTATGTACTCGTTGAAAGTTCTATGACTTCTCTCTACTGTTCCAACTGTCTGGTGATGGAGGGCTGTTGAAGTTAAATTTTTGATTTTCAGGTATTTACATAGGTCTTGTATAATTGAATTTTTGTATTCTGTTCCCATGTCCGAAATGAACGTCTTCATTGGACCGTACTTTAGAATAAAATCTTCAAATATAGCCTTTGTAACAGTGTTTGCACTTTTATTGACAATTGAAATGGCAACTAAATATTTTGTTGTCGCATATAAGCGTAACTGCATATTCGTTACCATTATCTGATTTTGTTAGTGGGCCAATTGTGTCTACTATCACTATAGCTTCTTTTTCTTTTTCATTTTCTATTAGGGTCACCGGGTTGAGTAGCGCTACTCTCAATGATTTTAATATTTTGTTGCCCATTTTCTTGAAATTATCAATTGAAACTTGTTCAAAGATATTTTCCCACGGTGCCATTTTTAGTTGGCTGATTTTATATATACCGGCTTGCATTTCAAGCCTTTGGAAGAAGAGATCTAAGTCAAGAATTCCATTGGTAAATAAATCGCTAACATTATATCTTGCAGTAATTTTTTTTCCACGTTTGAAAAAACAGGTCATATTTTTTACTTGCAAGGTCACTACTTTGCGTACTTCGTCATTATTAATGACTTCGAATACGTTGGGCTTTGATGCTTTTTCTATAGATTGCCTTGGCAATTCTATTTGTTTTTCTCCTGCGCAGGATTTCTGTCTACTTTGATATCTTGTAGTGACTTTATTTATATTTCTGGTAATGTTTTTTAATTCTTCGATGGTTATTCTTGATAACGCATCTGCTACGTAATTATCTTTACCATTTAGATACTCTACTGTGAAGTTATATTCTTCTAATTCAAGTCTCATGCGTGTCAGTTTTGAATTAGGATTTGCCATTAAAAAAGTACGTGAGTGGTCTCTGATCTATTTTGACAGTAAAGTGTCTGCCATAAATATATGGTCTGAAGTATGTTATTGCCCAATGAATTGCTGCCAGTTCTTGTTCTGTGTGAGGAACCGTAGAACGGCCCTCACAATTTATTTTGTAGCCATGTAGGATTTTTGTAGCCATGTAGGATTTTGTAGGAATATTTTTAGTTTAGCTTTTTAATAGCCAACGCAGCAGTTGCACACATTTGAACCATCGAACGCCTGAGCGCGACCAACGCGCTCTCGATCTCTTCTTCACACACTTCGAACGTCAGCGGCTACACACATTGGAACCATCGAACGCCTGAGCGCAACCAACACACTCTCGCCCGCTTCGAACACTTTGAACACCTGCACAAAGCCAACACACACATAAGCTTTTCGTCGCACGATCGCAACCAACCCGACCAATGTCTTCGAGCAAGGGGAAAATAATTTCGCACGATCGAACCAAGTTGCAACCAACCCGACCGATGTTTTCGAGCAAGGGGAAAATAATTTCGCACGATCGAACCAAATTGCAACCGACCCGACCGATGTTTTCGAGCAAGGGGAAATAATTCTGCCTGCAAACTGCCGAAGCGCAAGCGCAGCGGCAGCGACGCCGACGCAATGCATGGGGAACGCGCGCCAATATCAAAGAGGGGAAAGGCAATTACTCTTGAGGCTTCGCGCGTGCCAGACTAAAATCGTGAGACTTGACAAACCCGGGAAAACGCCCCGCCGTGCAAATTTTCGGACAAGTGCGTGAAAACGTGTGATAAAATGTCAACCGACAGTGGCGATGTGGATGGAGTGCGTGACGCTATTCCCGGTGCGGAGGCATGGGGAATCAACTGGCTGGATTTGCTGTGGACGGAAACGTAAGCGTCTAATATATATTTTTCCGGATATATTTTGTTTTTGAAAACATGAACTGGACTGGAGTGGCGTGACAAGGAGGCTCTGTACACCCCTTGCACAAAACTTAAATAAAGAAAACGAAATATTTGAAACCTAAAAAAAAACTATTTGCCTGACCGTGTTTTGTGTGTGAGTGAACATAGGAGGGGGAATGGGAACTATTTTCTCTTGCCTCCATCTAGGAAAACCCCTGTTTCTCTGCCGATCGTTGCCGGACCGCGTGGTGGCCAAGGATTACGACGTAGTCTTGCACTCGCTTGTCGGATCCGAGGCTGTTGCCGGCCCCGGAGCGCGTAGTGGCCGTGGATTACGACGGAGCTAGGCTCGTTTGTCGGGTCCAGGGTCAGTGCGGGTTCCGGAGCGTGCGGCTGAGAGAGATTTCGACGGAGTCTTGTACTCGATTGTCGGATCTAACTCCGCTGCAGGTTTCGGCCCATGGTCGGCATCTCTGGGTGACAGTGCCCACAAACCCCTTCCTTTTCTTTTGTTGTTGTCTCTGCCGATCGTGGTCGGACCGCGTGGTGGCCAAGGATTACGACGGAGTCTTGTACTCGCTTGTCGGATCCGAGGCCGTTGCCGGTCCCGGAGCGCGTAATGGCCGTGGATAACGACGGAGCTAGGCTCGTTTGTCAGGTCCAGGGTCAGTGCGGGTTCCGGAGCGTGTGGCTGAGGGAGATTTCGACGGAGCCTTGCACTCGATCGTCGGATCTAACTCCGTTGCCGATTTCGGCCCATGGTCGGCATCTCTGGGTGACAGTGCCCACAAGACCCCCTTCCTCTTCTTTTGTTGCTGTTTCTGTAGATCGTTGCCGGACCGCGGGGTGGCCAAGGATTACGACGGAGCTAGCCTCGTTTGTCGGATCCAAGGATCATTGCGGGTTCCGAGGCGCGTGGCGGGTAGAGATTACGACGGAGCTCTGCTCGATTGTCGGATCCAAACCCGCTGTGAGTTCCGGCCACGAAGTCTGAATAGGGTCATTTTTATCTCGCCCCCCCCCCCTTCAGTCCTTGAACTGAAATAAATTATTGTAAGTGACCCTGGGAGCCCTGAGCACAATATCCCAGCCCAAGAACTTCCTTACATGGCGCCCGAACAGGGACTGGAAGAGTCCGCGGCCTGTACCGCATTTACCGTGCCGGGCCGCGGACTCTTCCAGTGGAAAGTAATGCCATTCGGCTTGCACTCGGCTCCTGCTACATTTCAGCGGGCACTGGACAGCGTGATAGGACCCGACATGGAGCCGCACGCATTCGCCTATCTAGATGACTTTATCGTCATCGGGACTTCGTTGGACGAACACTTCACCAACCTACGGGAAGTACTCCGACGGCTTAGGCAGGCCAACTTGAAGCTGAATAAAGCGAAGTGTAAGTTTTTCCAGCGCAGCATAACTTACCTAGGGCACGTCATCAGCGAAGACGGAATCCACACCGACCCAGACAAGATAGCCGCTGTAAGAGAACTCCAGCCACCCACTAACTGCAAGGAACTTCGACGATGCCTGGGGGTAGCATCCTGGTACAGGCGATTTGTGGAGAACTTCGCCACAATCGTCCAACCAATGTCCGCCCTGCTCAGGAAGGGAAGGAAATGGACCTGGAGCGACCCTCAACAACAGGCATTCGAGGAATTGAAAAGAAAACTCACCGAGGCACCAGTACTGGCCTGCCTGGACTTCAACCTCAAATTCCAACTACAAACCGACGCAAGCGACTTCGGCCTTGGAGCCGTCTTAACCCAGCAAGTCGATGGAACCGAACGAATCATCGCCTATGCCAGCAGGAGGTTGCTTGCAGCAGAGGAAAATTACTCGGCTACGGAAAAAAAGTGCCTTGCTATAGTGTGGGCAATCAGGAAAATGAGGTGCTACCTCGAAGGATACCGATTTGACGTTATAACAGACCACCTCGCCCTGAAGTGGTTGAACTCAATCGAATCGCACGATGGGCCCTCGAACTCCAACAATTCCAATTTGACATCTCATACCGACGGGGAAAACAGAACGTCGTCGCGGACGTCCTGTCCAGGCAACCGCTAGCAACGCTCCAGCAGGTGAATGAGACCGACGAACCGTGCAAGTGGATCACCGCGAAGATCAGGCAAATCGAAGCCAATCCGGAGAAATTTCCTGACTACATCCAAGAGAACGGGCAACTCTACCGACACCTCGACAACGCGTTTAGGAAGGAAGACCGTGGAGCATGGAGACTTTGCGTACCCAACAGCCATCAGCGTCGGGTTCTGGAAGAATGTCATGACCACCCCACTGCAGGACACCTAGGGATCAGGAAAACGACCACTCGAGTCTGCCAACAATATTATTGGCCGGGTTTGTTTCGAGACATCGCTCGTTACGTTCGAAAATGCCCAGCCTGTCAGCAATTTAAGGTGAGTCAACGCAAACAAGCAGGGAAGATGCTAACCAGAAAATCGGAGGGACCATTCTCAACCCTGTGCGCGGACTTCGTAGGGCCTCTGCCCAGGTCCCGCAAAGGACACACGATGTTACTGGTGTTTTTGGACCATTTCACCAAATGGGTGGAATTAATACCCTTACGCCGAGCTACCGCCACCAGTCTGGAATTAGCCTTCCGAGAGCGAATACTGGCTAGGTTCGGCGCCCCAAAAACTTTTATCTGCGACAATGGGACCCAGTTTACCAGTAGGGCCTTCAAAGCATTCTGCAAGAAAGCAGGAATAGAGGTCCAACATACTGCTCCATACTCCCCCCAACAGAACCCTACAGAGCGAGCCAACCGCACCATCAAAACGATGATCGCGCAGTACGCCACAGAGGACCAACGAACATGGGATCACCTGTTGCCGGAAATCACCCTGGCCATCAACACGAGTGTCTCCGACAGCACCGGATTCAGCCCAGCGTACCTAGTACAGGGTCGTGAGCCCCGATTACCCGGAAGCTGGTTCAACGGGGTTACACCAGGAGCCGGCGAAGCGCCCAGAGACCCCCAGAGTAAGGCAGAGCATCTCAAGAACATTTTTCAAACAGCCAAGGAAAACATGGAGGAGCAGCCCAGGAACAAAGTCGCTATTACAACTTGCGCCGACGGGAATGGAGACCGACCATTGGGATGTGGATTTGGGTCCGAACCCACCACCTGTCCAACGCCGCGGAGGCGTTCAATTTAAAACTAGCACCAAAGTTCAAAGGTCCCTACAAGATCATAAAATTTCTGTCACCAAACATCGCCAGAGTCCAACTCCGAGGAACACGCAAGCGTCGCAACGCAAATCTAGCCGATTTGAAACCCTTGCATGGGGATCAGACCGCCAAGGACCCAGAAGAGGACGCCGAAGGGTCCACGAATCCACTCTAGATATTCATCAAACCCGAGACACCTGTGCGCCACTGCCGGGTGGTCAAGGGAAAAGGGCAAACTAAAATCTGCCGCGGGGCCCTTGCTACGACAAGGAGATTCAATGGGGCCACTTGAGCCTGGGACCCCCCAGCGCCAACGCCCCACAACCCTCCCCACGACGACACACGACGACACACGACTAGAACTTCCATAACATCACTGACTCTCCACGCTAACACGTTCTTCTCTCCTATCTAGCGCCGAGAGCGGATACTTCACCCCGTCCAGCCGTGGGTCTTCCCCCACCGAGGCCTCTTGGACACCGCCCATGAGCCCCCGGCCTTGGAAGTTGCCACTATCCTGGCTCGAGTCAGCCAGTACGCTGCCCAACACGCCCGTCGACTCGTTGGCACTCAGCAGCCATAGTGACCACCAGGGATCAGAACGTCCGACAGACGACGTCCCGAAGTGCAGCCAGGCTGACCCACTGTGGTGCTCCGTGTCTCGACTGGCCACCATTCACGTCCTGGAACCCCTGAGCGAGGAGGTCCAATCGGTCGCGCGGGCCGCTAGCAGCTGGGTGGACGTAGCCGGATTAGGTCCACATCCTGGGGACGACACTCCAAGTTGCAGCCAGGCGGACTCAAACCTGCTTACCGCGACCCGACTAGCACAGCTGCAAGCCCTGGAGCCCGGGGACGAGGCCACTCAGCCAACCATAAGTGCCGTCAGCCACTGGGTCGACGAGGTAGGACTGCCCTCCTTCGGACCCTCCATGTTGGAAGAGAGCCTCCGCCAAATACGGGTTGTAGCCACCGGTTCGGTTGGCAGTTCCGAGCTCGTCTACGGAAGCTCGTCTGAGTCGGCGAGCACTTCCGAGACATCGTCTGAGCCGGAGAGACTGTACCAACACGCAGTTCTCCCTCCAGTGGCCATGCGCCTAGCTGCAGCCAACGCAGCATGGGACCAGATCCCCGTTGCGGACGATAGCTCGAGCGAGGAGTCGAACCCGGATTCTGCGCTGTCGACGGAACAGAGCTCCCGCAGCAGTCAACCGGTAATCGGCTACGACCAGGGCAGTTCCAGCAGGTCCGACAATAGCAGCATCCAAGGCGAGGACGATCCACGCGGGGAAACTCACAGTCTTCAAATGGCGGCGCCCCGGCAAGACGACTGCTACAGCCAAATCAGTGAGGAAGAGCGACCTCTACCATGGATCGCCGAGGTGGCGAACGAGGCGATGGCAGCCCTGCAGCCGGCAGACGACGTCCCCGGTGGCAGCCACGTCCAGGACGAGTGTCCAATGCCCTGGGATCTCTGCCTCGACTTGGAAGAGGAAAGGGAGCTCTGGAACGCAGTGGAGGACAACCAACTATCTCCGGCCACCCCGGAGGAGGATCAGTGGACAGAAGCCCCCGCAGAGTGGGCAGTGGACACAGAGCGACGCAGACTCCCCAACGAGCTCATCGTCTTCGTCCAACAACACGAGCGCCGAGGGGTACGCTTCCTACGGAAGGTGAAGGGACGAACATACAGGGTTGCGATCAGCAATAATCGCTTCATCCGCGTCTCGCTCCAGCACCCCGAAGGAAGGGGGGGGTGTGAGGAACCGTAGAACGGCCCTCACAATTTATTTTGTAGCCATGTAGGATTTTGTAGCCATGTAGGATTTTTGTAGCCATGTAGGATTTTGTAGCCATGTAGGAATATTTTTAGTTTAGCTTTTTAATAGCCAACGCAGCAGTTGCACACATTTGAACCATCGAACGCCTGAGCGCGACCAACGCGCTCTCGCCCTCTTCTTCACACACTTCAAAACATCAACGGCTGCACACATTTGAACCATCGAACGCCTGAGCGCGACCAACGCGCTCTCGATCTCTTCTTCACACACTTCGAACGTCAGCGGCTACACACATTGGAACCATCGAACGCCTGAGCGCAACCAACACACTCTCGCCCGCTTCGAACACTTTGAACACCTGCACAAAGCCAACACACACATAAGCTTTTCGTCGCACGATCGAACCAAATCGCAACCAACCCGACCAATGTTTTCGAGCAAGGGGAAAATAATTTCGCACGATCGAACCAAGTTGCAACCAACCCGACCGATGTTTTCGAGCAAGGGGAAAATAATTTCGCACGATCGAACCAAATTGCAACCGACCCGACCGATGTTTTCGAGCAAGGGGAAATAATTCTGCCTGCAAACTGCCGAAGCGCAAGCGCAGCGGCAGCGACGCCGACGCAATGCATGGGGAACGCGCGCCAATATCAAAGAGGGGAAAGGCAATTACTCTTGAGGCTTCGCGCGTGCCAGACTAAAATCGTGAGACTTGACAAACCCGGGAAAACGCCCCGCCGTGCAAATTTTCGGACAAGTGCGTGAAAACGTGTGATAAAATGTCAACCGACAGTGGCGATGTGGATGGAGTGCGCGACGCTATTCCCGGTGCGGAGGCATGGGGAATCAACTGGCTGGATTTGCTGTGGACGGAAACGTAAGCGTCTAATATATATTTTTCCGGATATATTTTGTTTTTGAAAACATGAACTGGACTGGAGTGGCGTGACAAGGAGGCTCTGTACACCCCTTGCACAAAACTTAAATAAAGAAAACGAAATATTTGAAACCTAAAAAAAAACTATTTGCCTGACCGTGTTTTGTGTGTGAGTGAACATAGGAGGGGGAATGGGAACTACGTAGTCTTGCACTCGCTTGTCGGATCCGAGGCTGTTGCCGGCCCCGGAGCGCGTAGTGGCCGTGGATTACGACGGAGCTAGGCTCGTTTGTCGGGTCCAGAGTCAGTGCGGGTTCCGGAGCGTGCGGCTGAGAGAGATTTCGACGGAGTCTTGTACTCGATTGTCAGATCTAACTCCGCTGCAGGTTTCGGCCCATGGTCGGCATCTCTGGGTGACAGTGCCCACAAACCCCTTCCTTTTCTTTTGTTGTTGTCTCTGCCGATCGTGGTCGGACCGCGTGGTGGCCAAGGATTACGACGGAGTCTTGTACTCGCTTGTCGGATCCGAGGCCGTTGCCGGTCCCGGAGCGCGTAATGGCCGTGGATAACGACGGAGCTAGGCTCGTTTGTCAGGTCCAGGGTCAGTGCGGGTTCCGGAGCGTGTGGCTGAGGGAGATTTCGACGGAGCCTTGCACTCGATCGTCGGATCTAACTCCGTTGCCGATTTCGGCCCATGGTCGGCATCTCTGGGTGACAGTGCCCACAAGACCCCCTTCCTCTTCTTTTGTTGCTGTTTCTGTCGATCGTTGCCGGACCGCGGGGTGGCCAAGGATTACGACGGAGCTAGCCTCGTTTGTCGGATCCAAGGATCATTGCGGGTTCCGAGGCGCGTGGCGGGTAGAGATTACGACGGAGCTCTGCTCGATTGTCGGATCCAAACCCGCTGTGAGTTCCGGCCACGAAGTCTGAATAGGGTCATTTTTATCTCGCCCCCCCTTGAGTCCTTGAACTGAAATAAATTATTGTAAGTGACCCTGGGAGCCCTGAGCACAATATCCCAGCCCAAGAACTTCCTTACATCTGTTGTGCTTTTGTTACTTTCACCCTTTCTAAATGCTCTTGATTCGTATGCTACTGGGAGTTGGAGCCCATTTTTGTTTTGAGCTAAAACTGCTCCACACGCTTGCTTACTTGCATTTGTAACTATGCAAAATTCTTGTTATGTGACGAGAATAGTCGACGAAATTGGCGGTTTGTTCGGGTTCTTGATTTTTCTGTAGCTTAGTGCTTACAAATTTTCTTAGGGAGTCTAGCTCTGCGTGAAGTTTACATGCTTGTTCCCATGATGGATTATCACTGGCTGCTAATTCATTTCGAATGGCGGCTATTCTTTTAAATGCTTTTTTTCTTAATCCTCCTTTCCTTTTATTATTTTTAGTTTCTCGGTCCATACTTGTTATGTAGACAATATATTTAAATGTAGGTCTTTTATAGAAAGATGAACAAGAAATGGGTGTTTACCCTATTGGAGACGAAAAAAAAAAAAAAAAATGATTTTAAACCTTGTCCAAGTCGTTAGCTCTGCTTATATAACGTTTTTTAATTATTTTATTATGTTTAACGTATAATGTGAGCACGAATTGAGCAACACTGCTAATTGTCAGGATCAAAAGAAGTATCCACATTGACTTAATAGCATCCGTATGATCAACTATTTGAACATTATTAACAACATTAGCTTTATTTCCCGTAGACTGGGTGTCGTCTGAGCCGAACCAACCCATTATAATTTTTAATTTTGCATGGGGAGGGAAAAGAATAATAGGAGACAATACTAATATTGTAATTAATTAAAAAAAAAATTTGTTAAAGTTTATAGTTTTTTTTTTTATTCCTATATTCTGGTTACTTATTTTACATTTTTATTTTTTTTTTTATATAAAAAATTTTTTTTATTTTGAAAATATTAATTTTTAAATATATATTCGAATTTAATATTTAATATATTTACTACTTTTTTTTTACAAAATTCCCTGCCGATTTATAATCTTTTTGGGCCTTCTTCTTTTAAAGCTCAAAATAACACAAATATTTAAAAAATAAAATTGGTTGTACGTTATTATATTATTTTACATTTTTTTTTTTGTATTATCGTTACAAATTATTTTTCCTGCCTTTCAAAAAAATGTTCTAATTTGGGCCGTCTTCTTGTACAGCTCAAACTTACAATCTTATAATATATTTATATATACTAAAAAAAAATTGTTCTTCTGCATCCTTGTCCTTAGTATCTTCTCGTCTTCAAGGTCCTGGGCCTTTTTGACTCGGACTGTGCCGGTGCTGGTCCTTGCACAGGCTATTATTTTTTTTTTTTGATGATTTGATCTATTATTATTTTTTTTTTTAGATATTCCTGGCCCTATGGACTCGGGCGGTGCCTGTGCTGGTCATCGCACAAGCTATTTTATTTGATGTGTCGCAGGATAAACCCTTCTTTTTAGGCCGTTTTCCTTTAATCAGGGTGTTTTGTTTTCTCAACGTTATAGTTTTTCGATATATCTTATCATAATAATAATAATATTATTCCGTTTTATAATCTTGTTGTAACACATACATAACCATTTTCTTCAATTTTTGTTGATTATTTTTTTTTTCTTTTTTTTTTAGTAATAGTGTTTTTATTTGTAATAATTTTTTTTTGTTGTTTATTTTTCATCACTTTTTAACAGTGTTTTTATTTGTTTAATATAAATCCATGAGAGCGATGCCCAGAGAGAGGGAATGGAATGTTATGTGCATACATGGGTATATTTGTTGCAGTCGCCAAGCTGTGGGAATAAGCTAGCGCGACTTATCACTCGCTGATGGCGTGTGTGGTCAAATTACGTTTGCACTTGAAGAGTGCTGATCCTGCAGAATTGGCTAACATTGTTGCCGATGGTACAGTGTGTACTCTGTATGTATGCACACTACATTGCTACGCCATCCTCTTGCATTCTGATAGGAAAGACGGAGGTTAGAAGTTAGTTTTTTGAAATTTGTACACTGGTTTGGCCTCGACTAGGGAGTTTTACTCCCACGGTCCCCTTCTTTTTTATCTTAGCCGCGAACTCTTTTAGTCGCCCGAGCATATGGCTTCAAAAAGGTCGTTAGGGACAGTTATCTTGAAAGATGAAATGTCTCTAGCATAAGAAAACTTAAACTTTTCCACCTTTACACTATTACAATCGGCTTTAGTTTTGTCTTGTATATAAGACAATACATCAGAAGATGTTTGATCAGGGAAAAGCCGAGAAACGAAAATTTGTTTCTTTAGTGGAACCACTGAAAGGGATTTTGGTGGAGCAGACATTGTTTCTGCAAAACTAACTTGAGCCGGTTGTCCGGACTCAGTGGTGGAAGCTACATTCTGAGAGATAGGTGGATCCACTAATTGTGAAACCATTACGGACAAATCGGAATTCTTAGAAGTCCCTGGTTGCATGCATTCTGTTACGGATTGTTCGGATACCGAATCTTTTTTAGCTGCTGATCTTAGCGACTTTTGAGGGTTTGCTACAATCAGCTGCTGATCCGCCGGAATGCTCTGTTGTTCTCTTAATTTTGATTTTGATTTGGTGTTCCCATTTTTCTGCTGATGGTAAGCAGCGGCCTTTTTGCGCTTAGGCGACTCTTCTAATAGCTTACGACTATTAAACTGCGAGTCCAGCGCAGAGAGGAGATCATCAGCTCGGCGAAAACTATCTCTAGCCACTCCGAAACAGCTAATCAGCCCCATCAGGCCGCCTTTAGTTTGGCGCATAAACGATTTCATCTCGTTCGCAACCTCGACACAAGCATCACAACAGAACTGCAAATTGGGCCCCTTTAAAAAGTCATAGTTAACTCGCGAAGCGAACTGAATTTAAATGTATGTTTAAATAACTGGAAGAAAATGAAAATTGTTTTGATAAAACCCACCGATGGGAATAAACGAAGCAAAAATACAAAATCGGAGCGCAGAAAAAAAAATACGACCGTTCACTTTGAAAGTCAAAGACGATTGTTGTATTGTTGGGCCGGGGCATAAGTAATAGAGATATAGCTATTATGTGACGAAAATGCGGCATATAATTACGCCCTTCCTGGTGCGCAGCTGCTTTAATTTGATGTTCGAAAACAAAAAAAATATGGGGCAAACGTCAGCGAGTTCAGACGTGTATATAGTTCTCTTGTGCTGGAAGACAATCGATAAAAAAATAAACCCGATATATAATAAAAATAAATGGCGAATAGACACTTAGTGCGATGAAAAGTCCCAAGTTACTATTATTGTGCAAAGCATACTTCTCTTTCGTATCGACAGACGCAGCCGAAGCAGCAACAACAAAAACATCTGCAGTAGTCGATCTACCGCGATCGTTAACCCCAACACCGTCCAACGTACTCAAGCCTATTCAAAACGAAAGGGCGCGCTCTCTCTCTCCGTCAATGTCAGCGACGGTGCAAAGCGGGGTAAGCGATAATTGCGTTTCCCCTCTTCCTTGCCTTGCCTCGCCCCAACTGCCCACATACCTGGCCACGGTTACCAGCACTGTGACGACATTAGCAACTGTAAATGCAATGACAACAACAACAATATCAGTTTCGTCTGTATGCCCGTCGATCGTTCTACAGTCGATTGGTTTACCTGCTGTACCAGCGGACTTACCAGCTGCAGTTAGCGCAACACCGACAAACGCTCCAATTAAAAAGCTAGGTTCGACCATACAGACTGGATCGCTACATAAACATTAAAAGAAAACTAAGTCCACAGGACACGAAAATGGGTATCGTCGCAAAAATCGATCGGGCTTCCTCAAGCCAAGGAACTGTGCAAAACTCTTATACATCATATAGATTTGAAATTTTAGGGGACATGTCTGACGAGATCCCTTCTACAGTAATGGATACGGACAAAAAGAAAGCGAAGCCGCCTCCGCTTTATATTCGAGAGAAAAACTCCAACAACCTTGTTAATATAATAATCGATCTGATTGGTAAAGATAGCTTCCACGTAATCCCCTTGACTAAAGGAGACATACACGAAACAAAGGTCCAAGTCAAAAGTGAAGAAAACTTTAGAAAATTGACGGAACTTATACATGCCAAGAAAAGAACTACTATACCTACCAGCTAAAAAGTAGTAACGGTCAACAAGTTATCATAAAAGGAATCGAACCAGTCGTAAGCACTGCTGAAGTAGAACAGGCACTAAAAGATGAAGGCTTAAACGTAAAAACCGTTTAAATATACGTAACCGAAACAAACAACAGCAACCTCTCTTTAAAGTGGAACTTGTACCTGACTCTAAGGCCCTCAAGAAAAACGAAATTCATCCCATCTACAATCTCCAGTTTCTATTGCATCGCAGAATCACGGTTGAAGAGCCGCATAAACGCAATGGACTAGTCCAGTGTGCGAATTGCCAGGAATACGGACACACAAAATCTTATTTTAACTCCGCTCCGTATGCCTTGCTTGCGGTATGCAACCTTTAAGAGTGAATTAAAAATTTACAATAGGATATTTGTTGTGAGATGAAATACTTCCATGTCAGCTGAACATAACATCGAAGCTGGAGTACGTCAAGGCAGCGTTCTCTGTCCAACTTTATACCTACTCTACATTTCTGATATCCCTACGAGCAGACAACTGACTATGTCTACGTTTGCCGACGATACCGCGATCCTCAGCCGATCTAAATGTCCATAACAAGCTTCAGCGCAACTTGCGACCCATCTAGATGCAGTAGAGAAATGGCTCTCAGACTAGCGTATAAAAATAAACGAAAAAAATGTAAACATGTAACCTTCACCTTAAATAGACGAAACTGCCAAAACCTTACACTAAACAACACCGTGCTTTCTCAGTCAGACGAAGTAACGTATCATGGAGTACATCTCGACAGACCTGGCGCACGCATATTGAAGCTAAACGAACTCACCTAAGGCTGAAGGCAAACAGCCTGCATTGGCTTATAAACTCCCGCTCCCCCTTAGTCTGGACTACAAGGTCCTTCTTTACAACACCGTTTTGAAACCAATCTGGACTTATGGCTCCCAGTTTCGGTGGAGCGCCAGCAACGGCAACGTTGAAGTCGTGCAGAGAGCCCAATCAAAGATCCTGAGAACTATCACCGGGTCACCATGGTACGTTCGGAGTGGAAATATTCAGAGAGACTTGAATATACTCCCCGTCCGAGATGAAATAGCGCAACAAATGGAAAATTACTACACAAAGTTGTCAACCCACCCAAACCACATCGCTATAGCATTACGTTGGTATGTAGCCGTTCCCGCCTTCGTCGTAACGACCGTCCCATCCACCGACAACTATTAGGACCGTCTAACATTAATACAGTTTAATAAACTGTTAGAATAATGTATTACTTTAAGATTTTAACACATTTTGTTAGTCTCGTTCAGCCTAGTACTCAGATCGACAAAAACTGTCCGCCAATCATGAGAGAGAGCGAGAGACAAACAGTGGCGTTCACTTTACGTCAGGTTTTTTTTTTCACATCAGTACTCAGATCGACGAAAAAAATACCAGAAAATTTCATAGCGTTGCCAGTCTGCTGAAATGAACTTTGGGTGAACCCTAGCGAGAAGAATAAAAAATTTAATCTTTTGGCGTGCGCTTCTTACTGAACATTTTAAAAAATGCAGGGGAAAAATTAAAAAACCTGCAAAAGTCGATTACAGGAGTTTACATGTGAGGACAAAATAACATTAACATCGAGCAAGGGGAAAATAATTTCGCACGATCGAACCAAGTTGCAACCAACCCGACCGATGTTTTCGAGCAAGGGGAAAATAATTTCGCACGATCGAACCAAATTGCAACCGACCCGACCGATGTTTTCGAGCAAGGGGAAATAATTCTGCCTGCAAACTGCCGAAGCGCAAGCGCAGCGGCAGCGACGCCGACGCAATGCATGGGGAACGCGCGCCAATATCAAAGAGGGGAAAGGCAATTACTCTTGAGGCTTCGCGCGTGCCAGACTAAAATCGTGAGACTTGACAAACCCGGGAAAACGCCCCGCCGTGCAAATTTTCGGACAAGTGCGTGAAAACGTGTGATAAAATGTCAACCGACAGTGGCGATGTGGATGGAGTGCGCGACGCTATTCCCGGTGCGGAGGCATGGGGAATCAACTGGCTGGATTTGCTGTGGACGGAAACGTAAGCGTCTAATATATATTTTTCCGGATATATTTTGTTTTTGAAAACATGAACTGGACTGGAGTGGCGTGACAAGGAGGCTCTGTACACCCCTTGCACAAAACTTAAATAAAGAAAACGAAATATTTGAAACCTAAAAAAAAACTATTTGCCTGACCGTGTTTTGTGTGTGAGTGAACATAGGAGGGGGAATGGGAACTACGTAGTCTTGCACTCGCTTGTCGGATCCGAGGCTGTTGCCGGCCCCGGAGCGCGTAGTGGCCGTGGATTACGACGGAGCTAGGCTCGTTTGTCGGGTCCAGAGTCAGTGCGGGTTCCGGAGCGTGCGGCTGAGAGAGATTTCGACGGAGTCTTGTACTCGATTGTCAGATCTAACTCCGCTGCAGGTTTCGGCCCATGGTCGGCATCTCTGGGTGACAGTGCCCACAAACCCCTTCCTTTTCTTTTGTTGTTGTCTCTGCCGATCGTGGTCGGACCGCGTGGTGGCCAAGGATTACGACGGAGTCTTGTACTCGCTTGTCGGATCCGAGGCCGTTGCCGGTCCCGGAGCGCGTAATGGCCGTGGATAACGACGGAGCTAGGCTCGTTTGTCAGGTCCAGGGTCAGTGCGGGTTCCGGAGCGTGTGGCTGAGGGAGATTTCGACGGAGCCTTGCACTCGATCGTCGGATCTAACTCCGTTGCCGATTTCGGCCCATGGTCGGCATCTCTGGGTGACAGTGCCCACAAGACCCCCTTCCTCTTCTTTTGTTGCTGTTTCTGTCGATCGTTGCCGGACCGCGGGGTGGCCAAGGATTACGACGGAGCTAGCCTCGTTTGTCGGATCCAAGGATCATTGCGGGTTCCGAGGCGCGTGGCGGGTAGAGATTACGACGGAGCTCTGCTCGATTGTCGGATCCAAACCCGCTGTGAGTTCCGGCCACGAAGTCTGAATAGGGTCATTTTTATCTCGCCCCCCCTTGAGTCCTTGAACTGAAATAAATTATTGTAAGTGACCCTGGGAGCCCTGAGCACAATATCCCAGCCCAAGAACTTCCTTACATCTGTTGTGCTTTTGTTACTTTCACCCTTTCTAAATGCTCTTGATTCGTATGCTACTGGGAGTTGGAGCCCATTTTTGTTTTGAGCTAAAACTGCTCCACACGCTTGCTTACTTGCATTTGTAACTATGCAAAATTCTTGTTATGTGACGAGAATAGTCGACGAAATTGGCGGTTTGTTCGGGTTCTTGATTTTTCTGTAGCTTAGTGCTTACAAATTTTCTTAGGGAGTCTAGCTCTGCGTGAAGTTTACATGCTTGTTCCCATGATGGATTATCACTGGCTGCTAATTCATTTCGAATGGCGGCTATTCTTTTAAATGCTTTTTTTCTTAATCCTCCTTTCCTTTTATTATTTTTAGTTTCTCGGTCCATACTTGTTATGTAGACAATATATTTAAATGTAGGTCTTTTATAGAAAGATGAACAAGAAATGGGTGTTTACCCTATTGGAGACGAAAAAAAAAAAAAAAATGATTTTAAACCTTGTCCAAGTCGTTAGCTCTGCTTATATAACGTTTTTTAATTATTTTATTATGTTTAACGTATAATGTGAGCACGAATTGAGCAACACTGCTAATTGTCAGGATCAAAAGAAGTATCCACATTGACTTAATAGCATCCGTATGATCAACTATTTGAACATTATTAACAACATTAGCTTTATTTCCCGTAGACTGGGTGTCGTCTGAGCCGAACCAACCCATTATAATTTTTAATTTTGCATGGGGAGGGAAAAGAATAATAGGAGACAATACTAATATTGTAATTAATTAAAAAAAAATTTGTTAAAGTTTATAGTTTTTTTTTTTATTCCTATATTCTGGTTACTTATTTTACATTTTTATTTTTTTTTTTTATATAAAAAATTTTTTTTATTTTGAAAATATTAATTTTTAAATATATATTCGAATTTAATATTTAATATATTTACTACTTTTTTTTTACAAAATTCCCTGCCGATTTATAATCTTTTTGGGCCTTCTTCTTTTAAAGCTCAAAATAACACAAATATTTAAAAAATAAAATTGGTTGTACGTTATTATATTATTTTACATTTTTTTTTTTGTATTATCGTTACAAATTATTTTTCCTGCCTTTCAAAAAAATGTTCTAATTTGGGCCGTCTTCTTGTACAGCTCAAACTTACAATCTTATAATATATTTATATATACTAAAAAAAAATTGTTCTTCTGCATCCTTGTCCTTAGTATCTTCTCGTCTTCAAGGTCCTGGGCCTTTTTGACTCGGACTGTGCCGGTGCTGGTCCTTGCACAGGCTATTATTTTTTTTTTTGATGATTTGATCTATTATTATTTTTTTTTTTAGATATTCCTGGCCCTATGGACTCGGGCGGTGCCTGTGCTGGTCATCGCACAAGCTATTTTATTTGATGTGTCGCAGGATAAACCCTTCTTTTTAGGCCGTTTTCCTTTAATCAGGGTGTTTTGTTTTCTCAACGTTATAGTTTTTCGATATATCTTATCATAATAATAATAATATTATTCCGTTTTATAATCTTGTTGTAACACATACATAACCATTTTCTTCAATTTTTGTTGATTATTTTTTTTTTCTTTTTTTTTTAGTAATAGTGTTTTTATTTGTAATAATTTTTTTTTTGTTGTTTATTTTTCATCACTTTTTAACAGTGTTTTTATTTGTTTAATATAAATCCATGAGAGCGATGCCCAGAGAGAGGGAATGGAATGTTATGTGCATACATGGGTATATTTGTTGCAGTCGCCAAGCTGTGGGAATAAGCTAGCGCGACTTATCACTCGCTGATGGCGTGTGTGGTCAAATTACGTTTGCACTTGAAGAGTGCTGATCCTGCAGAATTGGCTAACATTGTTGCCGATGGTACAGTGTGTACTCTGTATGTATGCACACTACATTGCTACGCCATCCTCTTGCATTCTGATAGGAAAGACGGAGGTTAGAAGTTAGTTTTTTGAAATTTGTACACTGGTTTGGCCTCGACTAGGGAGTTTTACTCCCACGGTCCCCTTCTTTTTTATCTTAGCCGCGAACTCTTTTAGTCGCCCGAGCATATGGCTTCAAAAAGGTCGTTAGGGACAGTTATCTTGAAAGATGAAATGTCTCTAGCATAAGAAAACTTAAACTTTTCCACCTTTACACTATTACAATCGGCTTTAGTTTTGTCTTGTATATAAGACAATACATCAGAAGATGTTTGATCAGGGAAAAGCCGAGAAACGAAAATTTGTTTCTTTAGTGGAACCACTGAAAGGGATTTTGGTGGAGCAGACATTGTTTCTGCAAAACTAACTTGAGCCGGTTGTCCGGACTCAGTGGTGGAAGCTACATTCTGAGAGATAGGTGGATCCACTAATTGTGAAACCATTACGGACAAATCGGAATTCTTAGAAGTCCCTGGTTGCATGCATTCTGTTACGGATTGTTCGGATACCGAATCTTTTTTAGCTGCTGATCTTAGCGACTTTTGAGGGTTTGCTACAATCAGCTGCTGATCCGCCGGAATGCTCTGTTGTTCTCTTAATTTTGATTTTGATTTGGTGTTCCCATTTTTCTGCTGATGGTAAGCAGCGGCCTTTTTGCGCTTAGGCGACTCTTCTAATAGCTTACGACTATTAAACTGCGAGTCCAGCGCAGAGAGGAGATCATCAGCTCGGCGAAAACTATCTCTAGCCACTCCGAAACAGCTAATCAGCCCCATCAGGCCGCCTTTAGTTTGGCGCATAAACGATTTCATCTCGTTCGCAACCTCGACACAAGCATCACAACAGAACTGCAAATTGGGCCCCTTTAAAAAGTCATAGTTAACTCGCGAAGCGAACTGAATTTAAATGTATGTTTAAATAACTGGAAGAAAATGAAAATTGTTTTGATAAAACCCACCGATGGGAATAAACGAAGCAAAAATACAAAATCGGAGCGCAGAAAAAAAAATACGACCGTTCACTTTGAAAGTCAAAGACGATTGTTGTATTGTTGGGCCGGGGCATAAGTAATAGAGATATAGCTATTATGTGACGAAAATGCGGCATATAATTACGCCCTTCCTGGTGCGCAGCTGCTTTAATTTGATGTTCGAAAACAAAAAAAATATGGGGCAAACGTCAGCGAGTTCAGACGTGTATATAGTTCTCTTGTGCTGGAAGACAATCGATAAAAAAATAAACCCGATATATAATAAAAATAAATGGCGAATAGACACTTAGTGCGATGAAAAGTCCCAAGTTACTATTATTGTGCAAAGCATACTTCTCTTTCGTATCGACAGACGCAGCCGAAGCAGCAACAACAAAAACATCTGCAGTAGTCGATCTACCGCGATCGTTAACCCCAACACCGTCCAACGTACTCAAGCCTATTCAAAACGAAAGGGCGCGCTCTCTCTCTCCGTCAATGTCAGCGACGGTGCAAAGCGGGGTAAGCGATAATTGCGTTTCCCCTCTTCCTTGCCTTGCCTCGCCCCAACTGCCCACATACCTGGCCACGGTTACCAGCACTGTGACGACATTAGCAACTGTAAATGCAATGACAACAACAACAATATCAGTTTCGTCTGTATGCCCGTCGATCGTTCTACAGTCGATTGGTTTACCTGCTGTACCAGCGGACTTACCAGCTGCAGTTAGCGCAACACCGACAAACGCTCCAATTAAAAAGCTAGGTTCGACCATACAGACTGGATCGCTACATAAACATTAAAAGAAAACTAAGTCCACAGGACACGAAAATGGGTATCGTCGCAAAAATCGATCGGGCTTCCTCAAGCCAAGGAACTGTGCAAAACTCTTATACATCATATAGATTTGAAATTTTAGGGGACATGTCTGACGAGATCCCTTCTACAGTAATGGATACGGACAAAAAGAAAGCGAAGCCGCCTCCGCTTTATATTCGAGAGAAAAACTCCAACAACCTTGTTAATATAATAATCGATCTGATTGGTAAAGATAGCTTCCACGTAATCCCCTTGACTAAAGGAGACATACACGAAACAAAGGTCCAAGTCAAAAGTGAAGAAAACTTTAGAAAATTGACGGAACTTATACATGCCAAGAAAAAGAACTACTATACCTACCAGCTAAAAAGTAGTAACGGTCAACAAGTTATCATAAAAGGAATCGAACCAGTCGTAAGCACTGCTGAAGTAGAACAGGCACTAAAAGATGAAGGCTTAAACGTAAAAACCGTTTAAATATACGTAACCGAAACAAACAACAGCAACCTCTCTTTAAAGTGGAACTTGTACCTGACTCTAAGGCCCTCAAGAAAAACGAAATTCATCCCATCTACAATCTCCAGTTTCTATTGCATCGCAGAATCACGGTTGAAGAGCCGCATAAACGCAATGGACTAGTCCAGTGTGCGAATTGCCAGGAATACGGACACACAAAATCTTATTTTAACTCCGCTCCGTATGCCTTGCTTGCGGTATGCAACCTTTAAGAGTGAATTAAAAATTTACAATAGGATATTTGTTGTGAGATGAAATACTTCCATGTCAGCTGAACATAACATCGAAGCTGGAGTACGTCAAGGCAGCGTTCTCTGTCCAACTTTATACCTACTCTACATTTCTGATATCCCTACGAGCAGACAACTGACTATGTCTACGTTTGCCGACGATACCGCGATCCTCAGCCGATCTAAATGTCCATAACAAGCTTCAGCGCAACTTGCGACCCATCTAGATGCAGTAGAGAAATGGCTCTCAGACTAGCGTATAAAAATAAACGAAAAAAATGTAAACATGTAACCTTCACCTTAAATAGACGAAACTGCCAAAACCTTACACTAAACAACACCGTGCTTTCTCAGTCAGACGAAGTAACGTATCATGGAGTACATCTCGACAGACCTGGCGCACGCATATTGAAGCTAAACGAACTCACCTAAGGCTGAAGGCAAACAGCCTGCATTGGCTTATAAACTCCCGCTCCCCCTTAGTCTGGACTACAAGGTCCTTCTTTACAACACCGTTTTGAAACCAATCTGGACTTATGGCTCCCAGTTTCGGTGGAGCGCCAGCAACGGCAACGTTGAAGTCGTGCAGAGAGCCCAATCAAAGATCCTGAGAACTATCACCGGGTCACCATGGTACGTTCGGAGTGGAAATATTCAGAGAGACTTGAATATACTCCCCGTCCGAGATGAAATAGCGCAACAAATGGAAAATTACTACACAAAGTTGTCAACCCACCCAAACCACATCGCTATAGCATTACGTTGGTATGTAGCCGTTCCCGCCTTCGTCGTAACGACCGTCCCATCCACCGACAACTATTAGGACCGTCTAACATTAATACAGTTTAATAAACTGTTAGAATAATGTATTACTTTAAGATTTTAACACATTTTGTTAGTCTCGTTCAGCCTAGTACTCAGATCGACAAAAACTGTCCGCCAATCATGAGAGAGAGCGAGAGACAAACAGTGGCGTTCACTTTACGTCAGGTTTTTTTTTTCACATCAGTACTCAGATCGACGAAAAAAATACCAGAAAATTTCATAGCGTTGCCAGTCTGCTGAAATGAACTTTGGGTGAACCCTAGCGAGAAGAATAAAAAATTTAATCTTTTGGCGTGCGCTTCTTACTGAACATTTTAAAAAATGCAGGGGAAAAATTAAAAAACCTGCAAAAGTCGATTACAGGAGTTTACATGTGAGGACAAAATAACATTAATACCATCTGGGGTGTCTTTTGTCAGAGCAAAGTGTTTCTTAGGTTAAAACTGTTCGAAAAAACATAAGAAGACTGCAGCTATGAACTTTAAGTTAGCAAATAATTATTAGTAAATAAAAAAAACAACCGTTAAATTTAAATTGTATTGTTTATTAATTTCTTTGTTCGGCGGCAGACTTGCCAAGGTAGTTGATAATATCTTTTAAAGGCTCTTTCCCGCAAATACGATATTTGAATTTTAACTGCTTGTCAACAAGCCCAGCTGATTGACAGTACGACCGTAGCACGCTTAATTCTGTTGAACTCTCGAAAATTTGGTCACACTGGAAAGATTAAAGTTTTAACGCTAGCGTACTCGTTTGTCGATCTGAGTACTAGGCTTTAGAGAAGATTCAAAATAAACAACCAAAGTCTAATAAAAAAAATAAAAAAATGATGTCTATGCGTGGATTGCGCATGCTCCCGTTCGTTTTGGTTAGATTCGACTTCGAACACCATCAAGTTGTTGCCTATAAAATCCCCAAAAAGAGTTACAAATCTGCCTATGAACTCGCTTTCCGTTTCCTCACCCTTTGGATACCTTTCCTTTCCTTTGGCACTGTGTATGGACACCCGTATACTTTCGAATCTTTAAAACTGTTTAATTAGGACCATATTCTGCAGCCGACAACAACCGATCAACTACCACGCCGGAAAAGTGGCGGTAACCCCAGGTCGAAATAAGGGTGAAAGCTCTCTCCCATTCTCACCTCAATTCAACGCAGTACCCTCTCTCCGAATGACCAACAGATGGCGCTACAAATTTATATTTTTCCCGAGCATGCGCTACATTTTTATACCCGTTACTCGTAGAGTAAAAGGGTATATTGTATTCGTGCAAAAGTATGTAACAGGTAGAAGGAAGCGTTTCCGACCCTATAAAGTATATATATTCTTGTTCAGGATCACTAGCCGAGTCGATCTAGCCATGTCCGTCTGTCCGTCTGTCCGTCTCTCCGTCTGTCCGTCTGTCTGTCCGTCTGTCTGTCCGTCCGTATGAACGCTGAGATCTCGGAAACTATAAAAGCTAGAAGATAGGCATTTTGCATGTAGATTTGAGGAGTTCCTACGCAGCGCAAGTTTGTTTCAAAATGGTGCCACGCCCCCTCTGACGCCCACAAGCTACAAGCTGTGGCCACAGTTTTGATGCTATTATGAAAATTTTAATTGATATGTATTTGTTTCGTCAATACCTATCGATTGGCCTAATAAAAGTTTGCCACGCCCACTCTAACGCCCAAAAACCTATTAAACGCTTAAGCCTGGCTAGCGCCTACATTTCCGCTTTTCATGGCGCCATCTAACGGATGACTTTGGAACAGCTGGCCAAGGTACTCAACAGAGTCAACGTTAATTCTCGATAAGGATTTCTATTAAAGGAAATTGCGATGGTTTTCATTTGTCAATACCGAACTATATCCCAAGAACTGTGCAAATCAAATCTAGTTAGCCAAATTGGAGGTCTGAGTCAAACAATGGCGTATGTGTGTATGCTGGTGCAGGACAAAAGTTGCTTGCGCTAAAGCAGCGCTGGTGCTGATGCTAGTGCTGTAAAGCTGAGATCTAATTCACATTATGTTAATGCAAAATCTAAAGTTGTTTAGCTGAGTAACGGGTATCTAATAGTCGAGGCCCTCGACTATAGCGTTCTCTCTTGTTTGTTACTAATTTTTGTGTGTCCCCCTCTCTGCTTCAGAACACCTCTGAAACGATTTAGTGGTCTCCACTGTAAGTTTTCCCCTTTCTTCTAGGATAACAATCCACACACATTGATTAACGTATGACCGGCAATGTCCACACCTGATTTGCCTTATAATGGAGCATCCGCTACCCGTCTTTTTGGAATTTTTAGAAATAATTTGTCAATACACGAAAACAAGGTCCATCCTTGCGAGGCATGTTAAAAATAAATAATACAAAAAGATATCTTCCTCTGCCTTATGGCTACGTCCAATATTTCCCTAATCCCCGATCACATTCAAGTCCGTGGACTGTAATGACCACGGATTGACAGTTCCAGACAAGCCAAGTCTTTACAATTGCTGCCGAGTGTTTGTGATCGTAATCCTGGTAATACCGATATCGCGTATGCCCAGTTTTTCAGCAGTTTGCAGCAGGCTTTAATTGTAGGTACATCTTGGCCATCCATGATGCCCCATCAAAAGCTGCCAGACAGGCCCAAACCATCACATGACCCCCGCCATGCTTGACCATAGCGTTTAGTTGTTTGTTTTCGAGCTCTGTATTAGGTCATCAAACATATGTAACCAAAAGGGTTACATTTTGATTAGTGTGCAAATAACACGTCATCCCAAAACAAAATCAGAAGATTAATATGCTTCATATTCTACGTCAGAACTTCTTGATACAATATCTGCTGCGTTTGGTTTCGTTGGAACATGCCACCACGTATCTTCACCTGGCCAGTCTTGAATCACCGTAACTCTATTTAATCTCTATTTACGAATGTGGACAATGAAGATGGATAAGACCGGATCCAATGAATCGGTACTTCAGAATCTCACCAATAAACAATTCTTGCGATAGGTACTTTTAATAGGGTGCTACTTTTGACTTTGAAGTCAACAACGATATTTTACAACCTTCTGCAGTTTTGCTACGAATGTAGACGCAAGCTCTATAAGCTCTTAAGGCATGACCGGCACAAACCGAGTAATAGATATTTCTTCTAATTTAGACAGTGTGATTTTTATCATATTCCATGCTGTTTCCAAATGCATCGAAATCTACTCATCCCAATCTAACTTATTTAGCTAAAGTTGCAATAGGATCTTTCCTCTAATTACAATAGGACTTAATAAGCCAAGGAAGTCAAACAGCTTCGAAGTCACCGATAGTATGTTCCGTTTTGTCACTCGGAGACCCATGATAGCAGTGTCAATTTACAACCGCGACTCTGAGTCCGAGATGGGAATGGATTTAACTGTGCTCTCAGATGCGATAACGTCACATTTGGGTCAGGTTTAAACCGACCTGATGTCAAAACCTAGTAGTCTTCTGGTAGCGTTCTTCACATAACTTTTGCCTAGGTGACAGAATTTTCTTAAGAGATGGCTTTGTCGATTCTTCAGCGGATAATTGGTGATATCGGCGATTTAACATTTTTTTCAAAATCGAACCAAAGCGGTATCCTTTCATAATCTAATTGTTCTTTCCATTTTTGTTTGGTCACTGGGTCGACTCTGTTCAAGACAAGAATAATCAACATTGATTCGAAATTCATATTTTCGGAATACTAAACAATGTTGAAATTAAACATTCGTTATCATACACTTTTTTAAGGCTGACCATGCCTTTTCATAATTGCTCTTGGAGAGCTCATCGCCATCGTCCAAATATTCTATTTGTTCTTGTAATTGAGTTGCCTTATTAGTTGCGGCATTTAATCTCTCAAGCCTACGATTTAATTATACTTCTGGGATAGGAATCTGGCCGGTCGATCGTTTAAACGGCGCATATTCATCTAAGGTTTTTTGGATTTAAGGTCAGCAAGAAGCTTAAGACATTTTGGCTTATCTGGACTCATTTTAAATTAATTTTTGTATATAAATTAAATATTTAAATATCCCACAGGTCGTCCCTCGCAGTTGCAGCTTATCCAGGGGGGGTGCGGGTGGCAAGGTTCGTCACTGTGGTAATTGGCCGACTGGCCGAAGAATTCTCCAAGATGAATTACGAAGATTACGTTGGAAGGGTGACTGCCCTTCTTTACCTGCTGGCCTAGGGACTCAGACAGTTTTTCAGTAATAAGATTTTAACGACGGTTGTCGGAATATAATTTGTATGAGCGACAGCTCTTTATTCATATGAAGTCAAATATAAACTGAAACTTAAAGCTAACAAAAAGAGACTCATAGCGGCCACTCCAATGAGTAGTCTTTGCCGGCTATGCACGAGCTTCCGGCCAGACGCTTTGTCAGCAATTTGGCCGGAGCGAGCCTTCGGACGATCGGTCATTGCCGTCGCCCGGTTAACTTAGTTAACTTATAAGCCACGAAAATGAATACATATAAATAATTAATATACAAAATAATTTTATATATATAAATTACTTATCATTATTTATCATTTATAATTTATATATATAGAATAAATTTTTTATCCACAGAACAATGTTAATATGAATCAAATTAATAAATTTAAAAACAATACAAATATTTTCGAAACAAAAACGAGGGTAAATAATAGTTTATGTATATAATTATAACATTTGTTCGAAATAATTATTTCAATAATTATTAACAAATGAAAGCGATGAAAAAAATATTAAATATAATATCAAGCCACGAAGTATACCCATCCGAATACATTGTAACGCGTCACTTAAGGTCAGCTAATCGTCAGCGCGCAAAACCAAAAATCAAACCACAATAACAAAGTTGCTAACGACGGACAAGGGAAAGCGAAAACGATACGAATTCACCGCTGCATCTGTTTTTATATGAGTACTTATGTATGTATTGGTTATGTACAAAGGCTGGGATGAATTTCCCAACTATTAATTTTCAACTAAAAGAAAACTTTTTTTATTTAAATATGTGTTATATTGTGTGAATGTAAGTTTGAATTTTGTATTATAAATTATTGCAAGCATAACTCGCTTAACTATATCGATACGTCCATGCCAAGAATTGAAAGCGAAGTGCAATTTAGAGCAGTATGGTCTTAATCCAGCTGCAACTTTTCTTGCGCACATAGAACAATCGCAGGGCATCCCGCTATAATGTCACCAAACTCGCCGCGGGCTACAATATACACAAGATCTTTTGCATTTTTTATTTCCGAGGTGCTAACATTACAGGAGTATCGAGCCCGTTAAACCCTTGCCACTTTTTAACGATTTCTCCTCGGCCTCCTTCTATGAATCGTACTCCAGCTTTGGAAACACTGAAACGCAAATTACAATATTACCCAAAAATACAATAAAATGTAATTTTACTTACTCTTAAATATAAAAACTAGATCACTTGATAAAAAGTCGCAACAAAAGTAAACGGGGAAATCTTAATAACGTTGACATTTGGCGCCAAGTCACGCAAGGTTTGCATACCAAAAAAACACCAATTGAAATAGATTGAGGATGACTCTCTTTTCAAATCAAGTGGACTGATCGTGCCGAGTTCGCCAATGTGAGAGCGTTTTTGAGAGTTCATCACAATTAAGCGTGCTACGGTCTTAATGTCAATCAGCTGGGCTTGTTAACAAGCAGCTGAAATTCAAAAATTTTATTTGCGGGAAAAAGCCTTTAAGGGATATTCTCAAATACTTTGGCAAGATATATCTGACGCTAAGCACAGAAATTAGAAATCAATACAATTTAAAATAAATAGTTGCATTCGTAAATCTGATTGTTGTTCTTGAATCTTCTGCCTTCCTCCCATAGAGTCCATCCGTTCGAAACGGTTGGGATTTTTGACAAATGAGAAACTCCGATTCCCACAGAGCACATCCACCATCCACCATCCTATAACAGCTGATCTGAACGGAAGTGGCTAATCATTTTAGCCCGTTGCATTTTGCACAACATTTAAAATGAGCACAACAGCGTTATAAATCGAACTAATACGTCTGCAGATTTTTGCCAGCCTGCATACAAAATATGAATAGCTATAGCCCAATATTGTCTAAATGGTAACAAATCAATTTCATTATATATAAATGTTTGTTTCTTGTTATATTATAATTTCATTTTAAATGTTCTGCTCTATTTTGTGAGTACGGTACGCGCCTAGGAAAGAGTGGAGCAACACCTAATGCTGTCATACGGATGGAGCAGTAATGAATTAATTATTACAGGTGAAATGAATTGGAGTCTTCTCTATTCAAAAGTTACCCGCCATTATTATACCCGTTACTCGTAGAGTAAAAGGGTATATTGTATTCGTGCAAAAGTATGTAACAGGTAGAAGGAAGCGTTTCCGACCCTATAAAGTATATATATTCTTGTTCAGGATCACTAGCCGAGTCGATCTAGCCATGTCCGTCTGTCCGTCTGTCCGTCTCTCCGTCTGTCCGTCTGTCTGTCCGTCTGTCTGTCCGTCCGTATGAACGCTGAGATCTCGGAAACTATAAAAGCTAGAAGATAGGCATTTTGCATGTAGATTTGAGGAGTTCCTACGCAGCGCAAGTTTGTTTCAAAATGGTGCCACGCCCCCTCTGACGCCCACAAGCTACAAGCTGTGGCCACAGTTTTGATGCTATTATGAAAATTTTAATTGATATGTATTTGTTTCGTCAATACCTATCGATTGGCCTAATAAAAGTTTGCCACGCCCACTCTAACGCCCAAAAACCTATTAAACGCTTAAGCCTGGCTAGCGCCTACATTTCCGCTTTTCATGGCGCCATCTAACGGATGACTTTGGAACAGCTGGCCAAGGTACTCAACAGAGTCAACGTTAATTCTCGATAAGGATTTCTATTAAAGGAAATTGCGATGGTTTTCATTTGTCAATACCGAACTATATCCCAAGAACTGTGCAAATCAAATCTAGTTAGCCAAATTGGAGGTCTGAGTCAAACAATGGCGTATGTGTGTATGCTGGTGCAGGACAAAAGTTGCTTGCGCTAAAGCAGCGCTGGTGCTGATGCTAGTGCTGTAAAGCTGAGATCTAATTCACATTATGTTAATGCAAAATCTAAAGTTGTTTAGCTGAGTAACGGGTATCTAATAGTCGAGGCCCTCGACTATAGCGTTCTCTCTTGTTTGTTACTAATTTTTGTGTGTCCCCCTCTCTGCTTCAGAACACCTCTGAAACGATTTAGTGGTCTCCACTGTAAGTTTTCCCCTTTCTTCTAGGATAACAATCCACACACATTGATTAACGTATGACCGGCAATGTCCACACCTGATTTGCCTTATAATGGAGCATCCGCTACCCGTCTTTTTGGAATTTTTAGAAATAATTTGTCAATACACGAAAACAAGGTCCATCCTTGCGAGGCATGTTAAAAATAAATAATACAAAAAGATATCTTCCTCTGCCTTATGGCTACGTCCAATATTTCCCTAATCCCCGATCACATTCAAGTCCGTGGACTGTAATGACCACGGATTGACAGTTCCAGACAAGCCAAGTCTTTACAATTGCTGCCGAGTGTTTGTGATCGTAATCCTGGTAATACCGATATCGCGTATGCCCAGTTTTTCAGCAGTTTGCAGCAGGCTTTAATTGTAGGTACATCTTGGCCATCCATGATGCCCCATCAAAAGCTGCCAGACAGGCCCAAACCATCACATGACCCCCGCCATGCTTGACCATAGCGTTTAGTTGTTTGTTTTCGAGCTCTGTATTAGGTCATCAAACATATGTAACCAAAAGGGTTACATTTTGATTAGTGTGCAAATAACACGTCATCCCAAAACAAAATCAGAAGATTAATATGCTTCATATTCTACGTCAGAACTTCTTGATACAATATCTGCTGCGTTGGAACATGCCACCACGTATCTTCACCTGGCCAGTCTTGAATCACCGTAACTCTATTTAATCTCTATTTACGAATGTGGACAATGAAGATGGATAAGACCGGATCCAATGAATCGGTACTTCAGAATCTCACCAATAAACAATTCTTGCGATAGGTACTTTTAATAGGGTGCTACTTTTGACTTTGAAGTCAACAACGATATTTTACAACCTTCTGCAGTTTTGCTACGAATGTAGACGCAAGCTCTATAAGCTCTTAAGGCATGACCGGCACAAACCGAGTAATAGATATTTCTTCTAATTTAGACAGTGTGATTTTTATCATATTCCATGCTGTTTCCAAATGCATCGAAATCTACTCATCCCAATCTAACTTATTTAGCTAAAGTTGCAATAGGATCTTTCCTCTAATTACAATAGGACTTAATAAGCCAAGGAAGTCAAACAGCTTCGAAGTCACCGATAGTATGTTCCGTTTTGTCACTCGGAGACCCATGATAGCAGTGTCAATTTACAACCGCGACTCTGAGTCCGAGATGGGAATGGATTTAACTGTGCTCTCAGATGCGATAACGTCACATTTGGGTCAGGTTTAAACCGACCTGATGTCAAAACCTAGTAGTCTTCTGGTAGCGTTCTTCACATAACTTTTGCCTAGGTGACAGAATTTTCTTAAGAGATGGCTTTGTCGATTCTTCAGCGGATAATTGGTGATATCGGCGATTTAACATTTTTTTCAAAATCGAACCAAAGCGGTATCCTTTCATAATCTAATTGTTCTTTCCATTTTTGTTTGGTCACTGGGTCGACTCTGTTCAAGACAAGAATAATCAACATTGATTCGAAATTCATATTTTCGGAATACTAAACAATGTTGAAATTAAACATTCGTTATCATACACTTTTTTAAGGCTGACCATGCCTTTTCATAATTGCTCTTGGAGAGCTCATCGCCATCGTCCAAATATTCTATTTGTTCTTGTAATTGAGTTGCCTTATTAGTTGCGGCATTTAATCTCTCAAGCCTACGATTTAATTATACTTCTGGGATAGGAATCTGGCCGGTCGATCGTTTAAACGGCGCATATTCATCTAAGGTTTTTTGGATTTAAGGTCAGCAAGAAGCTTAAGACATTTTGGCTTATCTGGACTCATTTTAAATTAATTTTTGTATATAAATTAAATATTTAAATATCCCACAGGTCGTCCCTCGCAGTTGCAGCTTATCCAGGGGGGGTGCGGGTGGCAAGGTTCGTCACTGTGGTAATTGGCCGACTGGCCGAAGAATTCTCCAAGATGAATTACGAAGATTACGTTGGAAGGGTGACTGCCCTTCTTTACCTGCTGGCCTAGGGACTCAGACAGTTTTTCAGTAATAAGATTTTAACGACGGTTGTCGGAATATAATTTGTATGAGCGACAGCTCTTTATTCATATGAAGTCAAATATAAACTGAAACTTAAAGCTAACAAAAAGAGACTCATAGCGGCCACTCCAATGGGTAGTCTTTGCCGGCTATGCACGAGCTTCCGGCCAGACGCTTTGTCAGCAATTTGGCCGGAGCGAGCCTTCGGACGATCGGTCATTGCCGTCGCCCGGTTAACTTAGTTAACTTATAAGCCACGAAAATGAATACATATAAATAATTAATATACAAAATAATTTTATATATATAAATTACTTATCATTATTTATCATTTATAATTTATATATATAGAAAAAATTTTTTATCCACAGAACAATGTTAATATGAATCAAATTAATAAATTTAAAAACAATACAAATATTTTCGAAACAAAAACGAGGGTAAATAATAGTTTATGTATATAATTATAACATTTGTTCGAAATAATTATTTCAATAATTATTAACAAATGAAAGCGATGAAAAAAATATTAAATATAATATCAAGCCACGAAGTATACCCATCCGAATACATTGTAACGCGTCACTTAAGGTCAGCTAATCGTCAGCGCGCAAAACCAAAAATCAAACCACAATAACAAAGTTGCTAACGACGGACAAGGGAAAGCGAAAACGATACGAATTCACCGCTGCATCTGTTTTTATATGAGTACTTATGTATGTATTGGTTATGTACAAAGGCTGGGATGAATTTCCCAACTATTAATTTTCAACTAAAAGAAAACTTTTTTTATTTAAATATGTGTTATATTGTGTGAATGTAAGTTTGAATTTTGTATTATAAATTATTGCAAGCATAACTCGCTTAACTATATCGATACGTCCATGCCAAGAATTGAAAGCGAAGTGCAATTTAGAGCAGTATGGTCTTAATCCAGCTGCAACTTTTCTTGCGCACATAGAACAATCGCAGGGCATCCCGCTATAATGTCACCAAACTCGCCGCGGGCTACAATATACACAAGATCTTTTGCATATTTTATTTCCGAGGTGCTAACATTACAGGAGTATCGAGCCCGTTAAACCCTTGCCACTTTTTAACGATTTCTCCTCGGCCTCCTTCTATGAATCGTACTCCAGCTTTGGAAACACTGAAACGCAAATTACAATATTACCCAAAAATACAATAAAATGTAATTTTACTTACTCTTAAATATAAAAACTAGATCACTTGATAAAAAGTCGCAACAAAAGTAAACGGGGAAATCTTAATAACGTTGACATTTGGCGCCAAGTCACGCAAGGTTTGCATACCAAAAAAACACCAATTGAAATAGATTGAGGATGACTCTCTTTTCAAATCAAGTGGACTGATCGTGCCGAGTTCGCCAATGTGAGAGCGTTTTTGAGAGTTCATCACAATTAAGCGTGCTACGGTCGTAATGTCAATCAGCTGGGCTTGTTAACAAGCAGCTGAAATTCAAAAATTTTATTTGCGGGAAAAAGCCTTTAAGGGATATTCTCAAATACTTTGGCAAGATATATCTGACGCTAAGCACAGAAATTAGAAATCAATACAATTTAAAATAAATAGTTGCATTCGTAAATCTGATTGTTGTTCTTGAATCTTCTGCCTTCCTCCCATAGAGTCCATCCGTTCGAAACGGTTGGGATTTTTGACAAATGAGAAACTCCGATTCCCACAGAGCACATCCACCATCCTATAACAGCTGATCTGAACGGAAGTGGCTAATCATTTTAGCCCGTTGCATTTTGCACAACATTTAAAATGAGCACAACAGCGTTATAAATCGAACTAATACGTCTGCAGATTTTTGCCAGCCTGCATACAAAATATGAATAGCTATAGCCCAATATTGTCTAAATGGTAACAAATCAATTTCATTATATATAAATGTTTGTTTCTTGTTATATTATAATTTCATTTTAAATGTTCTGCTCTATTTTGTGAGTACGGTACGCGCCTAGGAAAGAGTGGAGCAACACCTAATGCTGTCATACGGATGGAGCAGTAATGAATTAATTATTACAGGTGAAATGAATTGGAGTCTTCTCTATTCAAAAGTTACCCGCCATTATTATACCCGTTACTCGTAGAGTAAAAGGGTATATTGTATTCGTGCAAAAGTATGTAACAGGTAGAAGGAAGCGTTTCCGACCCTATAAAGTATATATATTCTTGTTCAGGATCACTAGCCGAGTCGATCTAGCCATGTCCGTCTGTCCGTCTGTCCGTCTCTCCGTCTGTCCGTCTGTCTGTCCGTCTGTCTGTCCGTCTGTCTGTCCGTCCGTATGAACGCTGAGATCTCGGAAACTATAAAAGCTAGAAGATAGGCATTTTGCATGTAGATTTGAGGAGTTCCTACGCAGCGCAAGTTTGTTTCAAAATGGTGCCACGCCCCCTCTGACGCCCACAAGCTACAAGCTGTGGCCACAGTTTTGATGCTATTATGAAAATTTTAATTGATATGTATTTGTTTCGTCAATACCTATCGATTGGCCTAATAAAAGTTTGCCACGCCCACTCTAACGCCCAAAAACCTATTAAACGCTTAAGCCTGGCTAGCGCCTACATTTCCGCTTTTCATGGCGCCATCTAACGGATGACTTTGGAACAGCTGGCCAAGGTACTCAACAGAGTCAACGTTAATTCTCGATAAGGATTTCTATTAAAGGAAATTGCGATGGTTTTCATTTGTCAATACCGAACTATATCCCAAGAACTGTGCAAATCAAATCTAGTTAGCCAAATTGGAGGTCTGAGTCAAACAATGGCGTATGTGTGTATGCTGGTGCAGGACAAAAGTTGCTTGCGCTAAAGCAGCGCTGGTGCTGATGCTAGTGCTGTAAAGCTGAGATCTAATTCACATTATGTTAATGCAAAATCTAAAGTTGTTTAGCTGAGTAACGGGTATCTAATAGTCGAGGCCCTCGACTATAGCGTTCTCTCTTGTTTGTTACTAATTTTTGTGTGTCCCCCTCTCTGCTTCAGAACACCTCTGAAACGATTTAGTGGTCTCCACTGTAAGTTTTCCCCTTTCTTCTAGGATAACAATCCACACACATTGATTAACGTATGACCGGCAATGTCCACACCTGATTTGCCTTATAATGGAGCATCCGCTACCCGTCTTTTTGGAATTTTTAGAAATAATTTGTCAATACACGAAAACAAGGTCCATCCTTGCGAGGCATGTTAAAAATAAATAATACAAAAAGATATCTTCCTCTGCCTTATGGCTACGTCCAATATTTCCCTAATCCCCGATCACATTCAAGTCCGTGGACTGTAATGACCACGGATTGACAGTTCCAGACAAGCCAAGTCTTTACAATTGCTGCCGAGTGTTTGTGATCGTAATCCTGGTAATACCGATATCGCGTATGCCCAGTTTTTCAGCAGTTTGCAGCAGGCTTTAATTGTAGGTACATCTTGGCCATCCATGATGCCCCATCAAAAGCTGCCAGACAGGCCCAAACCATCACATGACCCCCGCCATGCTTGACCATAGCGTTTAGTTGTTTGTTTTCGAGCTCTGTATTAGGTCATCAAACATATGTAACCAAAAGGGTTACATTTTGATTAGTGTGCAAATAACACGTCATCCCAAAACAAAATCAGAAGATTAATATGCTTCATATTCTACGTCAGAACTTCTTGATACAATATCTGCTGCGTTTGGTTTCGTTGGAACATGCCACCACGTATCTTCACCTGGCCAGTCTTGAATCACCGTAACTCTATTTAATCTCTATTTACGAATGTGGACAATGAAGATGGATAAGACCGGATCCAATGAATCGGTACTTCAGAATCTCACCAATAAACAATTCTTGCGATAGGTACTTTTAATAGGGTGCTACTTTTGACTTTGAAGTCAACAACGATATTTTACAACCTTCTGCAGTTTTGCTACGAATGTAGACGCAAGCTCTATAAGCTCTTAAGGCATGACCGGCACAAACCGAGTAATAGATATTTCTTCTAATTTAGACAGTGTGATTTTTATCATATTCCATGCTGTTTCCAAATGCATCGAAATCTACTCATCCCAATCTAACTTATTTAGCTAAAGTTGCAATAGGATCTTTCCTCTAATTACAATAGGACTTAATAAGCCAAGGAAGTCAAACAGCTTCGAAGTCACCGATAGTATGTTCCGTTTTGTCACTCGGAGACCCATGATAGCAGTGTCAATTTACAACCGCGACTCTGAGTCCGAGATGGGAATGGATTTAACTGTGCTCTCAGATGCGATAACGTCACATTTGGGTCAGGTTTAAACCGACCTGATGTCAAAACCTAGTAGTCTTCTGGTAGCGTTCTTCACATAACTTTTGCCTAGGTGACAGAATTTTCTTAAGAGATGGCTTTGTCGATTCTTCAGCGGATAATTGGTGATATCGGCGATTTAACATTTTTTTCAAAATCGAACCAAAGCGGTATCCTTTCATAATCTAATTGTTCTTTCCATTTTTGTTTGGTCACTGGGTCGACTCTGTTCAAGACAAGAATAATCAACATTGATTCGAAATTCATATTTTCGGAATACTAAACAATGTTGAAATTAAACATTCGTTATCATACACTTTTTTAAGGCTGACCATGCCTTTTCATAATTGCTCTTGGAGAGCTCATCGCCATCGTCCAAATATTCTATTTGTTCTTGTAATTGAGTTGCCTTATTAGTTGCGGCATTTAATCTCTCAAGCCTACGATTTAATTATACTTCTGGGATAGGAATCTGGCCGGTCGATCGTTTAAACGGCGCATATTCATCTAAGGTTTTTTGGATTTAAGGTCAGCAAGAAGCTTAAGACATTTTGGCTTATCTGGACTCATTTTAAATTAATTTTTGTATATAAATTAAATATTTAAATATCCCACAGGTCGTCCCTCGCAGTTGCAGCTTATCCAGGGGGGGTGCGGGTGGCAAGGTTCGTCACTGTGGTAATTGGCCGACTGGCCGAAGAATTCTCCAAGATGAATTACGAAGATTACGTTGGAAGGGTGACTGCCCTTCTTTACCTGCTGGCCTAGGGACTCAGACAGTTTTTCAGTAATAAGATTTTAACGACGGTTGTCGGAATATAATTTGTATGAGCGACAGCTCTTTATTCATATGAAGTCAAATATAAACTGAAACTTAAAGCTAACAAAAAGAGACTCATAGCGGCCACTCCAATGGGTAGTCTTTGCCGGCTATGCACGAGCTTCCGGCCAGACGCTTTGTCAGCAATTTGGCCGGAGCGAGCCTTCGGACGATCGGTCATTGCCGTCGCCCGGTTAACTTAGTTAACTTATAAGCCACGAAAATGAATACATATAAATAATTAATATACAAAATAATTTTATATATATAAATTACTTATCATTATTTATCATTTATAATTTATATATATAGAATAAATTTTTTATCCACAGAACAATGTTAATATGAATCAAATTAATAAATTTAAAAACAATACAAATATTTTCGAAACAAAAACGAGGGTAAATAATAGTTTATGTATATAATTATAACATTTGTTCGAAATAATTATTTCAATAATTATTAACAAATGAAAGCGATGAAAAAAATATTAAATATAATATCAAGCCACGAAGTATACCCATCCGAATACATTGTAACGCGTCACTTAAGGTCAGCTAATCGTCAGCGCGCAAAACCAAAAATCAAACCACAATAACAAAGTTGCTAACGACGGACAAGGGAAAGCGAAAACGATACGAATTCACCGCTGCATCTGTTTTTATATGAGTACTTATGTATGTATTGGTTATGTACAAAGGCTGGGATGAATTTCCCAACTATTAATTTTCAACTAAAAGAAAACTTTTTTTATTTAAATATGTGTTATATTGTGTGAATGTAAGTTTGAATTTTGTATTATAAATTATTGCAAGCATAACTCGCTTAACTATATCGATACGTCCATGCCAAGAATTGAAAGCGAAGTGCAATTTAGAGCAGTATGGTCTTAATCCAGCTGCAACTTTTCTTGCGCACATAGAACAATCGCAGGGCATCCCGCTATAATGTCACCAAACTCGCCGCGGGCTACAATATACACAAGATCTTTTGCATTTTTTATTTCCGAGGTGCTAACATTACAGGAGTATCGAGCCCGTTAAACCCTTGCCACTTTTTAACGATTTCTCCTCGGCCTCCTTCTATGAATCGTACTCCAGCTTTGGAAACACTGAAACGCAAATTACAATATTACCCAAAAATACAATAAAATGTAATTTTACTTACTCTTAAATATAAAAACTAGATCACTTGATAAAAAGTCGCAACAAAAGTAAACGGGGAAATCTTAATAACGTTGACATTTGGCGCCAAGTCACGCAAGGTTTGCATACCAAAAAAACACCAATTGAAATAGATTGAGGATGACTCTCTTTTCAAATCAAGTGGACTGATCGTGCCGAGTTCGCCAATGTGAGAGCGTTTTTGAGAGTTCATCACAATTAAGCGTGCTACGGTCGTAATGTCAATCAGCTGGGCTTGTTAACAAGCAGCTGAAATTCAAAAATTTTATTTGCGGGAAAAAGCCTTTAAGGGATATTCTCAAATACTTTGGCAAGATATATCTGACGCTAAGCACAGAAATTAGAAATCAATACAATTTAAAATAAATAGTTGCATTCGTAAATCTGATTGTTGTTCTTGAATCTTCTGCCTTCCTCCCATAGAGTCCATCCGTTCGAAACGGTTGGGATTTTTGACAAATGAGAAACTCCGATTCCCACAGAGCACATCCACCATCCACCATCCTATAACAGCTGATCTGAACGGAAGTGGCTAATCATTTTAGCCCGTTGCATTTTGCACAACATTTAAAATGAGCACAACAGCGTTATAAATCGAACTAATACGTCTGCAGATTTTTGCCAGCCTGCATACAAAATATGAATAGCTATAGCCCAATATTGTCTAAATGGTAACAAATCAATTTCATTATATATAAATGTTTGTTTCTTGTTATATTATAATTTCATTTTAAATGTTCTGCTCTATTTTGTGAGTACGGTACGCGCCTAGGAAAGAGTGGAGCAACACCTAATGCTGTCATACGGATGGAGCAGTAATGAATTAATTATTACAGGTGAATTGAATTGGAGTCTTCTCTATTCAAAAGTTACCCGCCATTATTTTTTTTATATTTTCATAGCGTTGCCAGTCTGCTGAAATGAACTTTGGGTGATCCCTAGCGAAAAGAATAATAAATTTAAGCCTAGTATCCAGATCGACGAAAACCGTTCGCCAGTCATGAGAGAGAGCGGGAGGCAAACAGCTGGCGTTCACTTTTCGTCGGGCCTTTTTTTCACGTCGGTCTCCTGATCGACGAAAAAAATACCAGAAAATTCCATAGCGTTGCCAGTCTGCGGACTGGTGAACCCTAGCAAAAAGATTAAAAAATTTAATCTTTTGGCGTGCGCTTCTCACTGAACATTATAAGAAATGGAGGGAAAAACTCAAAAAACTCACAAAAGTCGATTGCAGGTGTTTACATGTGAGGACAAAATAACATTAATACTATATGGGGTGCCTCTTGTCAGAGCAAAATGTTTTTTAGGTTCAGAATGTACGAAAAAACACAATAAAAGTGCAGCTATGAACTTTAAATTAGCAAATAATTATCAGTAAATTATAAAAAAACAACTGTTAAATTTAAATTGTATTGTTTTTCAATTTCTTTGTACAGCGGCAGACTTGTCTTGCCAAGGTATTTGATAATAACTTTCAAAGGCTCTTTCCCGCAAATACGATATTTGAATTATAACTGCTTGTCAACAAACCCAGCTGATTGACAGTACGACCGTAGCACGGTTAAATCTGATGAACTCTCGAAATTTTGGTCACACTGGAAAGATTAAAGTTTTTACGGTAGCATCTTTTAAAGGCTCTATCCCGCAAATACGATATTTGAATTTTAACTGCTTGTCAACAAACCCAGCTGATTGACAGTACGACCATAGCAAATTTTGGTCACACTGGAAAGATTAAAGTTTTTACGCTAGCATACTCGTTTGTCGATCTGAATACTAGGCTTGAAGAGGAAAAATATCGATATATTGATATTTTGATATATTTCCGACATCCCTAACCAGTAGTACCGTCGATGCTTTAGCCGCTTTAATTGTATGCTGCATACAAGCGCAAATGAAAGGAATCTTCTGATTGCACTGGTGATGAAACTTTATAAGCAGGACGAAAATATTGGTCATGAACAATGGCTGATTGAGGATGACTCTCTTTTCCAATCATGTGGAATGATCGTGGCCGCCGCGCATACCGGCAAGTCGGTGTTCATCACTTGGAACGATAAATATTTGCTTAGCTACCGCTTCAAGAAACCGAAAGAAAGCTCCAGGGTAAAAATTATTGCCGTGCGGATTCCACTCCCCAATAGGGGAGGAAGCTATCTTAAGAGCGTACATACGCTGAAGTACAACACCATCCTGCTTATGTCGGATGGAGAGGTATACTGTTTCGTTTCATTTAAAGCCTTGCATTTAATAAAATGGCTGAAGGGAGTCCGCTGCTTGGCGATTGCGGAACAAGAATTTACCGTGATTCGTGAGAAGGAGCAACGAATACTATTGCAGACGTATCTTGATCTCCCTGGCCTAGAGAACAAAAAGAGCACTCTGCAACACACATTTGAAATCTCTTACGACGAATTAAACATATTTAAGTGCGGCTGGCAGCACGATAATTACACGCTGACCACGTTAAAAATCTCCAACAATGAAGAGCAGTTTGTGCAGAGGCTGCTTGGTACCAACGCGATTAAACACAACTACGTTCACATCTTCAGCGTAGCTGGACATGTGTTTGCTATGGCTCCAAATCTTGGTGGTGGATCAGAGAGTAAAGGTCAGGACTATCACATCGAACTTCTAAGCGTATACGCCGCACACGTTAGGTTCATCCGACTCTTGCCAAATGAGAACCTTTGCTTAGTTTTTCTCGACAGTGGTAGTGTAGACATGTGGTACGTGTCTAGATTGCTTGAAATCAAACAACGTCAAATTCACCACACTGGCTCAGAATGGCTTGACTACGATGCCACAAGCGACAATGGCGACATTTTCTACACGGATGGCAAGAAGATAGTGAGGCTAAGATTCAAGTACAACAATCAGATTGACGAATGTTTTGTACACACCTTGGGTAAGTCAGTCCCCGGCATCCAGGTCTGCACTTGGTTATATCACAAAGAAGAATTGGTTTGCCTAAGTGACAACAATATATTCTATTGCATTGCATTCGACTTAACCGATGAAAAAGAAGCTGATCAGTTCCCAAGGACGATGGTGGCTGATTTTATTCCTGCAGCCATTAAGCGACTGCGGCACAATGCCAAAGTTTTGGAGAAGTATAAAGTGCAGCCAACTTTGATCCAGGAAAACCTACAAATGGAATATGAAAAGCAGCAGCTCATTTCTGTGAGTAAAAACATCCACAGATTCAGTGAGGGCCTTAACATGTATGTAGAGTTCCATCGCCGCGTACCTATCTGTGACGAGAATACTGTGCTCCTGCAGCCAACGGAGAATCAATATATTTACCCAGGTTGCTTATATGCAGTGCTTGACTTTATACTTATCGACTGCCAACCCCTCTTGCACAGCTCGTTTTGGAAACTTTTTACATTTTATGACCATCATGTCCAAGTCTACATGGTGCCCACAGAAATACTTGTAAAGAGAAGATTTCGCATAGTGGTGGCATTAACAAAATTTAAAAACCAATTTCTTCCTCGATTTAAATCGCATCTTGTGAGTTTTATTGAGGATCATAGCCACATAAATGCTGTGTTTTTGTCGCTATCGGCAGAAAAAAGTAGATCTACTTATCGTGCTGTTTTTAGTGTGAGTCCAGCGGCTGGGAACCTTCGGCTATCCTTGTGTAAGAAATTATGTGTGCCTTCAATTAGACAGGATATTAGGCTAGAAAGTCCTTTCACTCTTTCTCGCGTAGCAGCATTATTTCACATCGCTAAATGCGTCGACAATTTTTTAGAATTTTACTTTATAGACGAAAAGCTGAATTTACTAAGGACTACAAATGTAGGGGACAATGATTTTAAAGGAACTGTGCAAGGTGAAGATGCTTCAGCGATATACTATTTCAAGCAACATATTATTCTGAACGCGGATGTACTGAATTTATCAAGTGCACCAAACGAAAACGATTCAAACTTAAATAAAATATTGGTATGAATGTATTTAATTTTTACGCCTATCATTTAATGATTCTTTTTTAACAGAAATTTCAATGCGAGACAGGAAGATTTTATCAAACACAGTGCGAGGATGCCTTGGAGTACGAAACGAATATTGAAAGAAGTTTAAAATCAAAATACACTGGTATTAGAAATGCCATTCTTTAAGAATTTTATATAGATCTCATTAACTATCACCGATGATAGTTGTTTTTTCTCAAATCGGTTCGAGCCTGGATTGGCGCCTTCTAGTTGTCCGTTTGCCCTTTTTCATTTGACGCATTTGGAAACGTTATCAACCTTCACTTGCAATACTATTGTCTCCATGTCAACATATATTTATAAGGCGAAAGTCTACGACAACAAACCTCTTAAAGCTGAGTTTTTTCTAATAAATTTCTTCTTTGCCACGCCCACTCTAACGCCCAAAAACCCATTAAACGCTAAAGCCTGGCTAGCGCCTACATTTCCGCCTTTCATGGCGCCATCTAACGGATGACTTTGGAACAGCTGGCCAAGGTGCTCAACAGAGTCAACGTTAATTCTCGATAAGGATTTCTATTAAAGGAAATTGCGATGGTTTTCATTTGTCAATACCGAACTATATCCTAAGAACTATGCAAATCAAATCAAGTTAGCCAAGTTGGAGGTCTGAGTCAAACAATGGCGTATGTGTGTTGGAATGTAAGCATATACATATGTATGTATTTACATTGTACACAGTTGCAATTGTTTAGCTGAGTAACGGGTATCTAATAGTCGAGGCACTCGACTAAAGCGTTCTTTCTTGTTTTAAGATGTTATCGTGTGTCTTCGGATTTTCCTCTCAAGAAGATCCCACAAATACTCAATTGGGTTTAGATCAGGACTGTGGGGAAATGTTCGCAGCTGATTTTTGACGTTATACAGCAGCCAAAGCTTGGTATTCTGTGCCGTGTGCTTCTGGTCGTTGTCTTGTTAGAACCAATATTCATTTTCGAGCCCTAATTTTTCACTACTTTCTTTTAAATTGTTTTTTAATATGTCATAGATTTTCTGATCCATTATTGACTCGATAAATACCAATTTTCCAACGCCAATTTCTGACATACACTCCCACACCATTATTCCGCTTCCTCCTTGCTTTACTGTGCCAACAATATTTTCTTTATTAAAGGCTTCTCCGCTTTTCCTCCAAAACCTTTCCCTCGATTCCAAATTTGCAGAATTTACTTTCGTCGGAAAATATAACCTTATTGCAGAAGTCTTGGTTTACTCATTAGTAAAGGTTGGGCGCTTTTGTCTATTGACTTCCGATATGAGAGGTTTTTTGCGGGCGACTTTGCTGTGGTAGTCAGCCTTTTTTATGGTCCGGCGTACAGTATCCTCGGAAAGTGTTTTGGAAAATCCTCGGAAACTGTTTTGGAAAATTTATCCGCGACCTTCAGCTTTGCCTGATAAGCTGTCGTCCTTGGGTTGAGTTGAATCGATTTGATAATATTCCTCTGCTCGCGGTTTATAAGCAAAGGAGGACGGCCAGAACGCGCCTTTGGCAAGATACTTCCAGCCGAGTTGTAGTTATTTATCACTCTTTGGATGGATGAGTGGGTTCTACCAACTAAAGCACCAATTTCTCTCTGTAAGCAGACTTTTGCGGGTACATTTTTTGGTAGTGTTAAGTTTAAAATTAAAAATCAAATATAAGACACTGTTGAATAATTTAAAAAAAAATACGTCAATGGAGACAACAAATTATAATTATGTTTAAAAAAAGAATGGGTTAATATATGCATAAATGGCCGAACAGCTAGGGCTTAAAGTAAAATTTTGAAATTTTTTTGGGGTGTACGCAGAGATATGCGGGCGAGTGCACGTACGTAGTTATACCCGTTACTCGTAGAGTAAAAGGGTATATTGTATTCGTGCAAAAGTATGTAACAGGTAGAAGGAAGCGTTTCCGACCCTATAAAGTATATATATTCTTGTTCAGGATCACTAGCCGAGTCGATCTAGCCATGTCCGTCTGTCCGTCTGTCTGTCCGTCCGTATGAACGCTGAGATCTCGGAAACTATAAAAGCTAGAAGATTTGAGGAGTTCCTACGCAGCGCAAGTTTGTTTCAAAATGGTGCCACGCCCCCTCTGACGCCCACAAGCTACAAGCTGTGGCCACAGTTTTGATGCTATTATGAAAATTTTAATTGATATGTATTTGTTTCGTCAATACCTATCGATTGGCCTAATAAAAGTTTGCCACGCCCACTTTAACGCCCAAAAACCTATTAAACGCTTAAGCCTGGCTAGCGCCTACATTTCCGCTTTTCATGGCGCCATCTAACGGATGACTTTGGAACAGCTGGCCAAGGTACTCAACAGAGTCAACGTTAATTCTCGATAAGGATTTCTATTAAAGGAAATTGCGATGGTTTTCATTTGTCAATACCGAACTATATCCCAAGAACTGTGCAAATCAAATCTAGTTAGCCAAATTGGAGGTCTGAGTCAAACAATGGCGTATGTGTGTATGCTGGTGCAGGACAAAAGTTGCTTGCGCTAAAGCAGCGCTGGTGCTGATGCTAGTGCTGTAAAGCTGAGATCTAATTCACATTATGTTAATGCAAAATCTAAAGTTGTTTAGCTGAGTAACGGGTATCTAATAGTCGAGGCCCTCGACTATAGCGTTCTCTCTTGTTTGTACTGAAATTATGCGCTTAAGGGTGTCCATAATATTTTGTTCAAGAATATTTGATTATTTGAGAACAACGTGTTAAAAGCTCTATTTCAACTCTGATCCGACCTAGTTTATGTGGACCTTTGTTAAATATTATTTTTAAATGATCTTCCTTTTGGTCCAATTTATGTGATCCAGATTAAAAGCCGTCAATAAGCAGAAGGGAGACGCAACAAAATATTAAATTTAAGAAATTAAATTGTTATTATCCCTTTTACGAAATAAGCTTTGGTGTACGAATTAATATAAAGGAGTATGGTTTTCGTTCCTATAATAAATAAAGTGTTTCTCTAAAATACTAATATACTGCATTTAAATTTTTGGAATATTTTTGCTGGTTAAGAAGCACTGTCGTTTTGAAATTTCTCTTTATTCTTGTACGAAATGAGCTTTTAGCCACTTTATATAGTACCATTTAGCAACTTTATATAGTAATATTTAGCCACTTTATATAGTAATATTTAGCCACTTTATATAGTAATATTTAAGTTTCACCATTTTTAAAAAAATGTTATTTTTTTTGTTATATTTGGTTTTTTAAAAATGGTGAAACTTTAATAGATTTAACTATACTAGATGGAGTGAAAAGTAACCTCCTTGGGAATGAAACATTTTTTTTTCTCAAATGTTTTTTATTTTTTTTTTAAGCTCGATACACTTATTCCAGCGATTTTCCAACTTTTTGATCCCATCCGAAAAGTAATTTTTGGGAAGGTCTCCAAAATACTCCTCCGTGGCGTCGATGACTTCCTCGCGTGAGCTGAATTTTTTTATTAATGAGATATCTTTTCAGGTTCGGGAAGAGATAATAGTCCGAGGGAGCCAATTCGGGTGAATAAGGTGGATGCCGAAGCAATGGTGGAGCCCTAAGTCACTTATTTTAGCCGTCTTGCAAAAACAAAATTTTTTCGCTTCATGTGAAGCCGTTTTGCAGCGATTTCGGCCTTCAATCGCTCCAACAATGCACAGTAATACTCGCTGTTGATGGTTTTTCCTTTTTCGAGGTAGTCCACGAAGAGTATGCCATGACAATCCCAAAAAACTGACGCCATAACCTTTCCGACCCATCGAGCCTCCCTCGGCCGCTTCGGAGCGCTCGTGCCGGCTTTGGTCCATTGCCGAGCACTCATTCTGTTCTCTGGTGTGTAATAGTGGATCCAGGTTTCATCAACAGTTACCAATCTACGCCAAAAGTCCGCCGAACTGCTCTCGCGTTCGAGTTTTATGAGAGAACGAAAATCGTTTTTGTCCTTATTTAACATGATGCCAAACACGTCAACAACAATCAGCTGCCAAAACAAAACTAAGGGCAGTATCGCCCTGAAATTTGGTATGCTTACCTAAATATGAACGCACCGTAAGGAATCATAACCTTCTTTGCAGTAGTAGCGCATTCTGGCGGTCAAGGAGGTTGGGTCAAAACCAAAACATGGTGTTGCAGTTGCTTGCAGCAATAACTGATGGTAAACCTACGAATAACTATGTGGAACGCCAATCGCGATTCCCAGCTCCTGAATGAAAATCATATTAATCAAGGTATGCATAAAAAAATACGATTTGGAAAGATTCATGTCAATTGCTTATATACTGTGCGAAATATCCTAAAAATCATTAAATTTTAACCGACTTCACCATATTGTTCCTATGGGAGCTATAGGATACAGACGTCCGATCGCCAAGCGCTTTTATCCTGATCAAGGTATGCATAAAAAAATAAGATTTGGAAAGATTTATGTTAATAGCTTTTACACTGCGCGAAATATCTTCCATTCTTGAAAGTTATATCCGATTGTTCCTATGGGAGCTAAAGGATATAGATCAGCACGCGCTTTTACCTTGATGAAGGAATGCATAAAAAAATACGATTTGAAAAAATTTATAGCAATAGCTTTTACACAGCGCGAAATATTCTGAAAAACATAAAATTTGGACCGATTTTACCCTATTGTTCCTATGGGAGCTATAGGATATAGACGTCCGATCGCCACGCGCTTTTACCCTGATCAAGGTATGCATAAAAAAATACGATTTGGAAAAATTCATGTCAATAGCTTTTACACTGCGCGAAATATCATGAATTCTTGTTTGATATATCCGATTGTTCCTATGGGAGCTATAGGATATAGACGTCCGATCGGGGCGATTTTTAAACTTGATCTGCGTACACATGTTTTAGGACGAGTGTGAAAGTTTCAGATCGCTAGCTTTTAAACTGAGCTTGCAAACGGTATTGAAACAGACGGACAGACGGGCAGACGGACATGGCTATATCGACTCCCCTATTGATCCTGATCAAGTATATATAAACTTTATAGGGTCGGAAAAGTCTCCTTCACTGCGTTACAAACTTCTGACCAAAATTATAATACCCTCTGCAAGGGTATACAAATTTGTTTGTAATTCTGGAATATGTAAAATATTTTTTAAGTTAAAGTCAATTTTTTTATGTTGGTTTGTGTTGACCTTTTTTACAATAATTGTAGCTATTTGATTACTCGAGGTCATACGTTGGTTATATTTTAATTTCTTCTATAACACAACAATTTTTCCACTTAACTTTCATCACACTTGCACTCCCTGTTAAAACCAAAGAAGTTTGGCAATTCACAAATGCAAAAAAAGCTTCTCTGATCGTAACATTGGGGAGTTTCTGACGTGCAGACGAAACTACAACGAGGAGATTACTACAAAAACACGCGATTTTCTTTGTTTTCTTGGATATTTCGTATTTTTAAATAATATATGCCATTGTTTTTAATTGAATGAATTTTTTGCACTAACGAGTTTTGGTCACTATAATCGTAGAGTCAACCAAAACAGACGCGCTTATGAAAAGTAGAAATCATTTTTAAGAATAAAAAGTTTGAGCACCGCCTCAGCCATTTATCGGGATGAGTTGAGAAAATCGAATGACGTTCAGAAATACAATTAAAAAGGGAAAACAAATGAAAGCATAGGCAATAAAGTCATAAACCCATTTAATAGCATCAAATTAACAGCATCGGCAAGCCGAAATTTATATACCCGTGCAGTTATTACAAATCGACTACATTTCGATTTCTATGCCTATATTACTAAAAGCAATGAAGCTATGTCCTATTCATTTTGCCATCGTTTCTATGGCAGCTGTATGATATTGTTGTCCGATTTTAATTTAATTTTAACCGTAATTCCACAATATTAAAATACTACCAAATCCCAAAGTACAACAAAAAAATTAACAAGAAAGGAAATCTAACTTCGGGCGGAGCCGAAGTTGATATACCCTTGCAGAATATTCTGTAAATTATATTCTCCAAAATTATTCATATGATGCATTATAATACTTAATACTTAATACTCATAAAAAATCCCAACTTCCTAACTTTACAAACACCAAAGTTATAGCATTTCCTATCGTTCAGTTATATGGCAGCTAAAGGATATAGTCGGCCGATCCCGGCCGTTCCGACTTATATACTGCGTGCATAGAAACGAATGGTGTGTGCAAAGTTTAAATTCGATATCTTTAAAACTGAGAGAATAGTTCGCGTAGAAACAGACAGACGGACATGCTTATATCAACTCAGGACGCAATCCTGATCAAGAATATATATACTTTATAGGGTCGGAGATGTCTCCTTCACTGCGTTGCACACTTTTGTCCAAAATTATAATACCCTCAGCAAGGGTATAAAAACAACAAAGTTATAATTTGTATACCCTTGCAGAGCAAGTCCGTTTGAATGTAAGAAAAGTCTTGTACTATAACTTGTGGCAGTATTGGTGATAGATTTACAGACAGTATTAATTTTTAGATCTTGAAACTTAGTAGAGTTTCGTGTATATATATGTCTTAAAATTTTGGCTTGGCATGATTCAATTAGTTTTATGTAAGTGATACAGTCAGTGCCCCAAAAATGAATTCCACAAAAAAGGGTAGGCGTCAAAATAGCCTTGACAAGCTCGATTTCGACGTGAGCGATTGTCCACTGCTTGGACGAAGGAGGCCTCTTTCGAGCTTTTTTCCGAATGGAAGCACAGCAGCCCCAATATGCTGCTTCCAGGGTAAGCCCAAGGTACCTAACTGTGGCAGAGTGCTTGATGGGGACCCCGTCCAGTGTAAGGCGATATATCTTCAAAAAATGGAATGCTAAGACTTCGCAGGACTAACATTGTTGTTGTCTTTCTTTGGGGTTTAGAACAACTTTCGCATGCTTTCACTGCTCCGGATAATATGAGCTATCATGGCATTGAAGATGGGCGTTAAAAACGATATTGCTGCCAGTCGCAATGCTTTGTCCACTTTCCCACCCACTCTATCATGCCCAGGCGCCTTGATTCATCGTGTTCAATAAGGCTCGTAAGGGTATTCTTAAAAGATCCCCGGCGGGGCTCTCCCGTCTTGGTTTGGAGAGTTGTGGGGGCGTAGAAGTACACAAAAGTATTTCAAACGAAATGTGATCAGAGCTAAGCTCGTTTGATTCATGAATAGTCAGAAAGTTAGACGAAATACCCTACTATATAGCAAAATAAATTGCAGTTGGGTTCTTTCTGATATCAGAAGGAAAGTGTGACGAGTGACAACAACGCGTCATCCAAATACTCAAAACGTGTACACTTAAAACGGCTGCAAGATCCTCATTAGGTCAGCTAAATACCCAGAAGGGCTTTTCATATGCCGATGCCCTTCAAACAGGAACGGTAAACCCACTTCAGCCTAATCTAGGAAACGTTTAGAAGGACAGTACAAAGCACACTGGAAGCTATGATGGTTACTATGCAACAAAGTATAATGGAATTTATGTCCTTCATGTAAATGACCTTTCAAACACTGGGTCAAAACCAAAACATGGTGTTGCAGTTGCTTGCAGCAATAACTGATGGTAAACCTACGAATAACTATGTGGAACGCCAATCGCGTTTCCCAGCTCCTGAATGAAAATCATATTAACTTTATGCTACTGATAGAGACGCTCCTCAGAAGCAAATACAACTTCCAAATAAGAGGCTACACCTTCTACCGCACAGATCATCCATTCGGTAAAGGTCACGGCGGAACCGGTATCCTAATCAGAGAACGCATCAAACATTACTTTCACCAAAGGTTTGCAACTAATTACATGTACGCCACGTCTATCAAAGTGCAGACAGGTAACGGACACCTTTATATGCCCGCCTCGCTTTACAATTTATGAAGGACAATTCATGTATTTTTACAACTTACTTGGAGATCGCTTCATAGCAGCAGGAGACCATAATACCAAACATACGCACTGGGGAGCACGACTTGTGACTCCCAAAGGAAGACATAAAACTGAGCAACAAATTGGACTATGTTGCCCCTGGTAGTCCCACATATTGGCCAGCAGACCACAGAAAAGTCCAGACTTAGATTTTGCGGTGACAAGAAATCCAACATAAAATTGTTCAGCCGGACATCTACTTTAAGCAGATCAATAAGGAGTGAACACGAAGCGCGTAAACTTGGTGAATGCACCACTCCTTTAATCTGCAATGACTTCATTTCTTCCCATACATAAGTTCCCCTTTGGAGGTCTGGCAGCGTCAGTCCAGAACGCCGGATGGCGTTATGAATATATTTTTATAGGCCCTGTTGCGTAGAAAAACAGTTCGCGAATTAGGAACTTGCGACTATATTTATGTATGGAGACTTTAAATGAAGAAACTTTTGACGAACTTTAAGTGTTAGCTTGTCAGCGATAATTACGGGAGGCCAATCTACTACGTCCATGCGCCTTCGTGCCTCCTATTTCTTCGATGAGCCTAGACAGGAACTTAGCTGCACAAAGTGATATCCTTTAGAAACAGTGTAGACACAGGGTCCATAAGCTTGGATGCTGGCGTCGCAAAATCAATGAATCTCCGAGCTTTAAGAAACCAATCGAGGGAATAAAGTTGTCGAATCTTTCCAAAACCAAAAAACTATTCCGAATCGTGAGAACGAACTTTTTAATAATTACTTTAAGTGCAGTTGCTTTACCCGATTATTAAATGGTAAGAAATCAATTTGTAAAAAACAAGAAAAAACAAGAAAGGAAAGCTAACTTTGGGCGGAGCCGAAGTTGATATACCCTTGCAGAATACTCTGTAAATTATATTCAAATTAAATTATATACTCATAAAAAATCCCAACTTTCTATCTTTAAAAACACCAAAGTTATGGCATTTCCAATCGTTCAGTTATATGGCAGCTATAGGATATAGTCGGCCGATCCTTATGCAGTTTGGTAGGTCGGATTGACTGGCTAAAAATAAAACCCATAGAAAATCCCAACTTCCTAACTTTACAAACACCAAAGTTATGGCATTTCCTATCAATCAGTTATATGGCAGCTATAGGATATGGTCGGCCGATCCCTGCCGTTCCGACATATATACTGCGTGCAAAGGAAAGAAGGGTGTGTGCAAAGTTTCAATTCGATAGCTTTAAAACTGAGAGACTAGTTTGCGTAGAAACAGACAGACGGACAGACGGACAGACAGACGGACAGACGGACATGGCTATATCAACTCAGGAGGTGATCCTGATCAAGAATATATATACTTTATAGGGTCGGAGATGTCTCCTTCACTGCGTTGCACACTTTTGACCAAAATTATAATACCCTCTGCAAGGGTATAACAAGAAAGGAAAGCTAACTCTGTGGCGCGCCGAAGTTGATATACCCTTGCAGAATATTCTGTAAATTATATTGGATGACCAAAAATAAAAACCCATAGAAAATCCCAACTTCCTAACTTTACAAACACCAAAGTAATGGCATTTTCGATCAATCAGTTATATGGCGGCTATATGATATAGTCGGCCGATCCAGGCCGTTCCGACTTATATACTGCGTGCAAAGGAACGAAAGAAGTGTGCAAAGTTTAAATTCGATGTTTTTAAAACAGAGAGACTAGTTCGCGTAGAAACAGACAGACAGACGGACATACTTATATCAACTCAGGACGCGATCCTGATCAAGAATTTATATACTGGTTTGCACACTTTTAACCAGAATTATAATACCCTCTGCAAGGGTATAAAAATAGACATCATACAAGATAGAGCCATTCTTATAAATGGTAACAATATTGTTAACACCTTCCATTTAAACGGGTCCTTTTTAATAACATTAAAGGGGGGTATGGTATTTAATTTTTTTTTGCTTATTTTTTTCTGAATGCGTAAAAATTAGATTTATCCGTATAAAAATTCCGAAGTTATGGGCAGTTGAACGTAGGTAAGTAAGCTCGTGTTCGATTCCATTTTTGGGTGTCCAAAACTTTAAAACGCTCTACTGAAAAGTTGTCATTTCAAAGTCTGTGAACACGATCCTGCAAAATCTACTGGACGAATCGTACTGAAATTTTGCACACTATTTCTGTACCTAAATCCTCAGGTATTGACGTTGAGTTTTTTTTACTGAATTTTTTTCATTTTATAATAACAAATATATCGAAGTGTTACCAAAAATCCAAAATACCTTTAGAAACATCTTAACTAATAAAGAGTTATGCTGTTAAGCCTAGTACTCAGATCGACAAATGAGTACGCTAGCGTAAAAACTTTAATCTTTCCAGTGTTACCAAAATTTCGAGAGTTAATCAGAATTAAGCGTGCTGCGATCGTACTATCAATCAGCTGGGTTTGTTGACAATCGGTTAATATTCAAATATCGTATTTGCGGGAAAGAGAAAATATCAGCTACCTTGTCAAGACAAGTCTGCCCCTGTAGAAAGAAATTAAAAAACAATACAATTTAAATGCAACAGTTGTTTTTTTTAATTTACTGATAATTATTTGCTAATTGAAAGTTCATAGCTGAATTTTTATTGTGTTTTTTCGTACATTTTTGACCTAAGAAACATTTTGATCAGCCAGTGTACGCCAGCTGTTTGCCTCTCGCTTTCTCTCATGACTGGCGTACAGTTTTCGTCGATCTGAGTACAAGGCTTTAACCGCAAAACCTTTTTTCTGGGAGGCGCCTACGGAGCTTGGCTACGAACGGCTCATTTATTTATTTGCGATGAAAATCATAATGAAATGTAGTACTTGTAAATATAAAATATTTAAAAACTTAATAATACTAAAATATTACTTGAACTTATATTCTTAATTATAATCATTTATTTATACTACCGACTCTTTGCCAAGCCTAAAAGCATTAATTTTATCTTACTTAGCACATAATTAATATTAGTTGTAACGAACTGATTTTTGTATGTCTGCTCGCTACGAGTATCGTGCGGCTAGCTCAGAAGATGTGTCTTGTTCGTCCCACCAAATTTATATAAACGTGACCGCCCGATTGTCTAGTGAGAACGCACAGAATGGTAGGATGTTTATACTAGGATCTTTATTCGCCGACTTGTCCCTCGGCCTGGGACTAATGGTGACAGATGGTTGTCTCAACGCCTTCCTTGAAGAATTGTGGTCGCTCCACCGTCGCTCTCCGCTGCCTCGCTGCTCCGGAACGCCTCCGCTATCTTTGGCCTCGGGGCTGTGAGGGTCTAGGGATGCGTCACCGTTCCCAGACTAGGATGAACAGGCACTGGGCTCTCAAAGCGTAAGCCTTTCGCAGCCACAGCATCCTGGCCCTGGATCTGTCCCGGCCGGTCACACCAGAAGCCTACACAGTTTCTACCTGACGGTTCAGGCATACGCCGGAAGGCCGCCAATTCAGTCCCTGTGGCAGGACGCTAGGTTCAAGACGAACGCTTCCGCCCTCGCCTCTTAGCCATGGACTGGATACGTCGGAGTGTAACTTGGTTGTTGCTGGGCCTGCGATGTCTGCTCGTCGCTTCTCGTGTCCTCGATGTCCTCTCTCCGTTGTCCGCGTGGTTTTGTGAGACTAGGTGCAGCGGGTCTTTGGCTCTCGGGATTCGGTCAGCTGCCTGTCTAGGACTCTGGCGGTGAACTACTGTGCTCTCGACGCATACGCCTCTCGAGACACCCGTGGTTCGGACGAGCGTCCTTCTTGGCTAGTCGCACCATTGCCTGCACAATTCTCGCCTGCCGGTTCAGGCGTACGCCGGAATTTGACAAGGCAATTGTTTTCGCACGGCAGCTGGTTCTGGACAACTTCCCTTCCGAGCCCACGGTTCTTTGTCGAAGGACTCTTTTTATTCACTTCTGTCGGACTCGCCGAGCAATACGCCAAGCTCAAATCGCGACAAGAATTAGAACAAAGCGCCTGGACTTAGCCGCGTGATGCCTTAAGGACCTCAGCTACCTGTTTCTCAGCTCGGAGACTTCAACTCTAAGTCCCGAACGTCTTGATGTAGCGATCTTGATCCTCTTGACTCGGCGCGGCTCTGCTTCCTCCTGATGTTGACTTGACTTGTTTTGTTCACTGTTTTTCTGCTTGTCTACTGATCTTGCTGGATTGACTCCTTGCGATCGACTCATCGCGCTTCCTGCGCTCGGCCCGCTTATATAGGCCGGCGTATCCCTTTAATTCTCGGCTTCTCATTTTTCGGTTTTGCGCATGGCACCATACTCGGTCCAAAGTCCGCCGCCTTCTACCGTTACACGTTCTCTCCAAACTCTCTCCAGCCGTATTCTCCAAACTCTCTTCTTGTTTCTCTCCAAACTCTCTCCAGCTGTATTATCCAAACTCTCTCCAGCTGTATTCTCCAAACTCTCACCAGTTGTATTCTCCAAACTCTCACCAGCCTTATTCCTCCAAACTCTCACCAGCTGTATTCCTCCAAACTCTCATTTATTTGTGAGGAGTTATTTAACTCCTCACATTCTCCCCTTTCTTCGGGAACGAAATGAGACCTGCACCTCTTCTCCGGCTGTTATCTTGGAGTTCTCCTTGGATCCGCTGTTCTGGATCGCTGGTGTTGGTCCTCCTTCCCTCGACGTCGCTCCTTCTCGTTCTATGTAGTTCCCGCCCCACGATGTTTCCCCCACCGACTTGATTTTCCTCTCCGGCTGTCTTCCTTGTAAGTTCTTGTAGCCTTCGACTCCTCTTGCTCCTTCAAATGGTTCCCTCGACGCTCACAGCTCGTACCTGAGTTCCACAGCGCCGATGCTCCATTCCTTTTCTCGCCCAAGATGTTTCCCCATAGACTTGATTTTCTTCTCTCCGGCTGTTTTCCTTGTAAATCATTGTAGCATTCGAGTCTTCTTGCTCCTTCAAAAGGTTCCCTCGACGCTCACAGCTCGTACTTGAGTTCCACAGCGCCTATGCTCCATTCCTTTTCCCGCACAAGATGTTTCCCCCATAGACTTCCTGCGTTCTTCGTATCTCCTTTGAATGTCCCGCCCCAGATGTCTCCCCCTTATGCTTCACACTACCGCTTTCCCGATTGGTTTTCCAGCCGATCTCGATGATTTGACTTGGTGCAGCGTTGCCATCCGGTGGTGGCGATATTTTTTTAGTGTGACCCTTCCTGTGCCGACATCTCCAGTTTTCTGTGCCCATCGATCGACACTATCGTCCACTAATCGAAGCGCCCTCATCCCCTTAAATGAGCGACATGACAATGGTAAGTTTTTTTCCTTTCTTTCTCCACTTTCACCCTTCTCACTTTTTACTCTCTTTTTTAGCCTTTCGCCCTCCAGTCGCCCTTGGCCGAAGGGCCTCGATGTCGTATACGAGAAGACCGATGCCGCCTGTACCCTTTTTTTTGTGTTTTGTGTTATTTATTTGTTTGTATTGTGCGCGTTTGTTATGTTTGATGTGCCCGTGTTTTCTGTGTTCCCTATGTATTATTATTATTCTTATTTCTTTTTTTAATTACTCGCATCGCATCTCTCCCCTTTCTTCGGCAGCTCTGCTCTAATCCGTAAAGAGTCTAACGACGCTACGGACTTGCAGTTGCTGCTCGTATTGTAAACCTATTCCATGCGGCGTATAGGCGAATGACTCGGGCATATGCCCGACGCTGAATCCGTCTGCCTTGTTGGGGTTTTTATGCAATCTTTCCTTTTCTTATGTACCCTATTTACGCGGCGTATAGGCTGATGACTCGGGCGTATGCTCGACGTTGAATCCGAATGCCTCGTTGGGTTTTTTAAGCAACCTTTCTTTTCCTCAGGTACCGTATTTACGCGGCTTATAGGCGGATGACTCGGGCGTATGCTCGACGCTGAATCCGACTGCCTCGATGTATGGGTCCCCTTATTTTTTTTGTTACACCTTATCTACGCGGCGTATCGATGGATGACTCGGGCGTATGCCTGACGCTGAATACGTTTGCCTCGTAGTCGGGGTCCCTAGCATTGTTTTCCATTTATATTCCGTGTCATATCCTTGTGATTATCCTTTCTGCGTGGCGTATGGATGACTCTTGCTTCGGCCTGACGCCTAATCCTGTTGCCTCGCAGTCTGTATCAATGTGAAATCCTTGTCCTAGTCCTCCGATGTGTCCGCCGTCTGCTCTTGTGCCGTTTCTGTTTGTTGCTGCTTAAGCTCGCCAATGTGAATAGTCCGCTCTTTCTTCGAATGTGTGTGGCGTATTTTGCAGATTACCGGCGAGACGAAATCTACAACCTGGTAAGGACCATCGTTCCTCGGGGCTAGTTTCGCAGCAAACCCTTCGGCTGCTTCGCCCACACTATGCTGCCCACCTCTGGTGTCCACTGCCTCCTCCTCAGATTGTAATGTCTAGCTTGGTCCTGGGATGCTTTTTCCATATTTCGCCGTACGATTTCGAAGATTTCTTTCAACTTAGCGGCCTTCTCGTCTGCAGTCTCTGTGTTTCTCCCAGAGCCTAACGTTTCTCTGTCATATAATGCGTTAGGCAAACGGGGTTCCCGGCCTTGTGTGAGAAACGCTGTGGAGTATCCAGTTGATTCAGATATGCTTGAGTTCACTGCTATCATAATTTCTGGCCAGTTCTCGTCCCAAGTTCTGTGATCCTTTCCTGCGAATTGAGCTATCATCGTTTTTACCGTACGGTTAGCCCGTTCTGTTGGGTTTTCCTGCGGTGTGTAGGGCGCCGTGAATTTCTGCTTAATTCCCATTTCGCTAAGAAATCTTTTAAAGGATCGACTGGTGAACTGTACTCCGTTGTCGGTTATCACTACCTTTGGAACCTTGATATTACGCGTTCTCTGAACGCCCTCTGTAGGGTCTTCGCTGTCGCTGTTCGTAGCGGTACAATTTCAGTCCATTTGGAAAACCGATCGATTAACACCAGTATCATCTGGTTTCCGTGCTTTGATCTTGGCAATGGCCCGACGAAATCCGCACATACTGTTGCCCATGGTTCCTCTGGTACCTGAGTGAGCATTTTCCCTGCAGCCTGCAGCTGATTGGGCTTGTATTTCAGGCAAACTTCACACTTGCGTACGTGGGTCCTGGCGTCTCTGTGCATTCCTGGCCAGTAGTATCGGGCTGCCAGGCGTGCTATTGTTCTTCTACTCCCAACATGACCAGCGGATGGGTAGTCATGGTTTTCTTCTAATACGGCTTGTCTTAGACCATGCGGAACGCACAGTTTCCAAGCCCCGACATCTTCATTGCCCGCTCTGTGAGGAATGTGCCTAAAGAGAGACTCGCCTTCCATTACATAATCTGGATATTTTTGTGGTTGGGCCATTATTTTCTCGCACATCCAGCTGCAGCTATTGGTTGGTTTTTCCGATGCGTCTTTCATGGCCCTAAGAGTCTCCGGCAACGGTTGTCGGGATAGAGTGTCTGCCACTATGTTCAGCTGTCCTTTCCTGTACTCTATCTCGAAGTCGTACTGCTGTAACTCCAGGGCCCATCTTGCTATCCTTCCAGAAGGGCTTTCTATGCTGTTTAACCACTTTAAAGCCATGTGGTCTGTAACCACTTTAAAATGGTAGCCCTCCAAGTACGGCTTCAGCTTCCTGATTGCCCACACGATTGCCAAGCACTCTTTTTTTTCTGTTGTGGAGTAATTTTTCTCCGCGCCGTTTAGTGTCCGGCTTGAGTATGAAATGACCCTTTCGCCGTCCTCTGTTTCTTGAGTCAGGATTGCACCTAACCCATAGTCGCTGGCGTCCGTCTGAAGGAGTAACCTCTTCTCAAAATCTGGGCACGCCAGCACTGGATCGGCTACTAATCGTGCCTTTACCTCTTCGAAGGCCTGTTGGTGTTCCGGCGTCCATGTCCACTTTGTGCCTTTGCGTAGAAGATCATTCAGTGGTCGATACCATGAAGCTACGCCTAGGTATTGCCGTAGTTCGCGTACTGTCGACGGTGGCTCTAGTTCGGCTATGGCCGCTACCTTCTCGGGATTTGTGCCTATCCCTTCGCTAGTAACGCGGTGTCCTAGGTAAAGCAACTCTTGCTTGAAGAATTTGCATTTATCGGCGTTTATTCTTAAGTTTGCTTCCTTGAGGCGCCTGAACACTTCCTTTAGGTTCTCGACGTGTTCTTTCAGCGTGCGTCCGATCACAATGATGTCATCTTGGTATGCAAAAGCGTATGGTGACATCTCCGGGACGATTACCTGATCCAGAGCCCTTTGGAACGTGGCCGATGCTGAATGTAGTCCGAAAGGCATTACTTTCCATTGGAAAAACCTTTGCCGGGTACTGTAAACGCCGTATATTACCGACTATTTACCTCCAAAGGGACTTGCCAATATCCGTCTTTCAAGTCTAGACTGCTTATGTATTTTGCCTCTCTGAGTTGGTCCAGGATATAATTCATCCGCGGCATCGGGTAGGCATCTTTTATGGACTTCGCGTTTATTTGTCTGAAATCAACGCATAGCCTCCACTTGCCCGTCTTCTTTTTCACTGTATGGACTTCTTGAATGTTCTATGAAGCCCATTTGTAACAACTCGTCCACTTTTGCGTTGATCTCTTTTTGGACTCTTGGGTTCTTAGGATAATACCTCTGTTTGATTGGTTTGTCGTCTTTCAAGGTGATTTGGTGCTCGGCCACTGTAGATGTTCCTGACATGGTGCTGAAATCTGCTAACTGTTTGTCGAGGAATTTTTCAATGTCCTCTTCATCACTTAAGTGTGAAGCTACCGCCACCGACAGCCTTTCTTCCAGACATCCATTATGCCGTTTTCTTGCTGGTATTCGCAATTCATGTCCGGCACATTTTATTTCCGCCCCGACTCCCGTGAGGAAATTCCATCCCAGCACTAGTTCATCCACTACTCCTGGAAGTATTAGCAGATTCATCTCCAATTGTTTGTTTCCAAATTCCACCGTGATCTCGAGCTGTGAGCTCATTCTGCTGCATCTGCCGTCTGCCAACCTAACTTGCCGTCTTGTCCTTGTGATCCTTCCTTTGTCAGCCAGTCTATCCGCTAGCTCCTCGTTGATGAAACTTGACGTAGCTCCCGTGTCAACTTTTGCCTTGTATGCGACGCCTTCAATTTCAACGTACGCGGATAACTGCTGCTCTTCCTCGATCAACTTGCCAGTTAGTTTGGAGAGGAGACACTTTGCGACCCCTGTGCGCCTCTCTGCGACTGGGATCGCTGCCCATTTCCCGCATTTTGGCAGCACTCTACGCTCCTGATGCCAAGTTTGCCGCACACCCAGCAGAACAGTACTACTTTGTTTCTGCATCCTCGTGCCCAGTGTTCGTGTCCTCCACAACGGCGACATGCCTCCTGTGGATTCATTATGTGGGTCTGTGTATTGGTGGCTCTTGGCATTGGGCTGCGTGCCACCTGAGTGGTGTTTGGTGGCCTCCATAATGTGTTCGTTGGCTGCCTTTGTTGTGTTACATTGGCCGGTGTCCACTGGCCGTAGGACGCTGTTTGGTTTACCGTGCCGTCTTCACATCTCCTGCATGTAGTTTGTGGTGGTGTTGCGATTTTGTTCCGAGACAACTTGTGTTCTTGAACGAATTCTTCTCGCTCTTTGTCCAGTTCTTCGTACTCGTCAGCCAGGATCATTAATGTGTCCAGATCATCCACTTTGTACGTTGTTAGTGAAATTCTCAGGTCTGGTGTGCAGTTGTCCTTGATTATTTCTAGGGTCTTCTTTGGCGACCACTCCACCTGTTCTAGGAATTCCAGTGGCTTCGCTGTGTCATCGAATTTGAACGACCATTCTCTCACTTGCTTTGCGACTTTGGCGTAATCTGGTGTGTTAGGTCTTTGATGCCCTGATTTTCTTTCTTGGCTTGCGTTTGGACCCCTGCCAGCTTCCTTCATGCTGTCCACTCCAAGACTTGCTATGAGCTCCTCCGCGTCAGGGTTCAGCAATTTGACTGTTGGGCCTGGCTTATCGTCGTTTTTTTCTCTTACAGCTCAGCCCAGATCTCTGCTTTCCTCATGTCATCCGTTCTTCCCTCCAAAGTGATGCCTAACTTGGCTCCTATTTTGGCGAAATACTCTTTCTTGAGGAGATATATCCATCCTTTCCCCATTTTCCGTTTATTTGCTAATTCTCACCGACCGGCCCGACGTCGGGCGCCAGATGTAACGAACTGATTTTTGTATGTCTGCTCGCTACGAGTATCGTGCGGCTAGCTCAGAAGATGTGTGTTGTTCGTCCCACCAAATTTATATAAACGTGACCGCCCGATTGTCTAGTGAGAACGCGCAGAACGGTAGGATGTTTATACTAGGATCTTTATTCGCCGACTTGTCCCTCGGCCTGGGACTAATGGTGACAGATGGTTGTCTCAACGCCTTCCTTGAAGAATTGTGGTCGCTTCACCGTCGCTCTCCGATGCCTCGCTGCTCGCTGCTCGCTGCTCCGGAACGCCTTCCCTGTCTTTGGCCTCGGGGCTGTGAGGATCTAGGGATGCGTCACCGTTCCCAGACTAGGGTAAACAGGCAAGTGATTCCCCAGTTTAAAGTTGAAAGGACAATGGCCTTAAAAAGCCGCACCTTAGCTTTAAGGGATAGGCCGCTGCCTGGACGAAGGAGTCAGTCCATTTTGTCAAGTTTTGTTCTTGCTGATCCACAAACTCGATCAATTTGTCCCTTCCAACAAAGGCGACGGTCTAAGGTAACTCCGAGGTACGTCACCTTATCTTCGTGCTTGAGCCTATTCCCATCAATATAAAGGCTACGCGAACGGCCAGGGCGGAGAGCAAAAGTGGCATGTTGAGTTTTGTCAACATTAAGCGCAATGTTCCATCGAGAGGCCCAGCACTAAAATTCGTCTAAGAATGTCTGGACACGTCGGGACGCAGACGTAGTGGTGCTACCAGCTGCATGAAATGCAGTGTCATCTGCATATATGGCCAGGAGTGTACCACGAGCAACTGGGTTTGGAAGATCCGAAGTGTAAATTGTATACAGGACCGGACCAAGGACGCTTCCCTGCGGGACACCAGCACGAATTGGCCGATGTCTAGAACGGTGTCCACGAATGTCTACAGCAAACTCCCTATTATCTAAGAACGATACAATGAGATTCCAGAGCCTTTCAGGCAAAAGCGGCATTAGCTTGTAGAACAGTCCTTCGTGCCAAACCCTGTCAAAGGCCTGTCGAACATCGAGAAAAACGGCTGAGCAGTATTTGTGGTCTTCGAAAGCCCCCAGGACATGGTTAGTTACTCTGTGCACTTGCTCGATAGCACTATGGCGACTACGGAAACCAAACTGGTGGTTCGGAAGTGCGTCTTCAAAGGCGTTAATAGCTAGAAGTCTACCAAGCATGATCCGCTCAAAAATCTTGGAGAAAGTGGACAGCAAACTAATCGGCCTATAAGATTCCGGGCAACATGACTAATGCTCGTTTCCAAGGTGATGGAAAATAACCAAGGTCCAGGCAAGCAATAAAGAGGAGACAGAGCTGTGCAATGACAGAGCTAGGCAGAGCCTTTGCTACTTAGCCGTCAATCGCGTCCATACCAGGAGCTTTAGTAGTAACCAGTCGCTTTATATGACCACGTACTTCATCTTCGTCTACTGGACGGACAGTAACAGGAGGGCCAAATGAAAGTCCTAACCTAGAGATTGTTGTCTGGACTTCTTCGCTTGTTGCAAATTCAAATGGAGTAAAGCGATTTTCAAGATCATCAGCAAATACTTCAGCAATCTCGGAATCACTGTGGGCCCAAGTCCCATCACCACGTTTAAGGGAAAACCTCTGAAGCGGCTGTCTTTTAAGGTTGCGGGTGCATTTCCAGAGCGCAAATCCGTGATTCTGGTTAGGATCAATTGCACTGAGCTTGTCTATGAAAAATTCAGACTTGGCCGAACGGAGGACTTTCCTTAGCTCTGATACAGTTGCCTTCCACCTTGCCATATCTATGGTATGCCTCGTCCTCATCCAGACACGGCGAAGTGCATGACCCTTTCTGGCCAAGGCAGCAATTTCTGGCTTTGAATGAGCCCAAGATGGAGGAGAAATAGGTATACTTCTAGGAGGAGGGGCAGCTTGATGGATCTGTTCAACTAAGACCTCAGCAAAGGAATCTTCGTCGTCCACAGAAAGAAGAGAAGGTTGCTCCTGAGTCAGAGCAGTAAGTTGCGCACTGAATCTTTTAAGATCCGAGCCCCGGGGAAGAAGCCTGGATTTGGTAACGATCGTATAGGCAGCCTCGCAAAAATATATCAGGAGCGGAATATGATCAGAAGAAAGTCCCGGGCACTCTGAGATTGTAAGGTGGTTGCACGGAATGCCTTTGTACACAGCGAAATCAATGGCCGTCGGGAGGTGGTCATTGATCCAAGGAAAATGAGTGGGTCCGCCAGTAGCCAAAATCTGCATATTTGAGTCAGCAATAACTGACATCAGCGTGTTTCCCCGAGGGCATGATCGCCTGCACCCCAGAAACTGGGGTGCGCATTCCAATCCCCTCCAATGAGAAAGCGGCTACCTACAGAGCCAAAAAGACGCAGATATTCCTCAGTCGTCCAAGAAAGGCGGTGACCAGGTGGACAGTAGACAGCACCAAATGAAATTCTGCCAAACCCAGTGACCAAACTTATGGCAACTGCTTGCAGGTGAGGCTCCGATATTGTGGCACTTATGTGATAATCTAAACAGGATTTGATGATGACAGCAGCACCACCACGATGTCGATCATCAGGGTGGTTGGCAGAGTGAACAGCATATCCATTAATGTGGAAGAATGTACGGCTGGTAAAATGTGTCTCTGAGATCAATAAAATGTCAATGTTGCGTTCCTGGAGGAAGTGCTCAATCTCGAGTGATTTGCCAACTAAGTTGTTGGCGTTCCAAATAACGATATTTATACCGTAATTAGTCATCGCATTGCGTTGACCCTGATAGATTGGCGTGCTTAGAAATCACGCTCTGTAACATTTATAGTGTGGTCGTCATTACTGACATCATTTGATCAAAGCGTAACAACAGCTTATCAATTGCAGCCGTTTGGGCTATCGCAGCAGCCTCTTGTTGCTTCCTTAATCCATTAATAAATTCCAGAAGCCTGTCCTGAGTAAGTTGTTCAAGTCTGACTTGAGGATGCAGAAAGACGCGTAGAAAACCAAGCATTTTGAGCCGGGGGCATGGCAGGCTTAAAAGTACGTTTTTGAGTGGGTCTACGCTCTACAGAACCAGTGGGCTTACGTCATTCAATAGCCTCTAAATAGGCAGGACATCGACGGGAAGACGCACTATGATTAGAACCACAGTTAATGCACTTGAGTTGTTCCTCATTTATGGCCAAGTACCTCTCCTTGTCTTTTGTTTCATGGTCACCAGCACATCTGGCACACTTTGGCAAGAGTGAGCAAAAATTTTTAGAATGTCCAAATTCTTGACATCTGAAACACCTTAAAGGACCCTTTCTCTGAAGCTGCGGTTCCACTTTAACCACCTGGTAGTCAATTATCTGGATATCATATACATTTTTGTTATTTTTAGCTGGTTCCAGCTCCACAAAGAATATATCCCGGTTCGCCTTCCCATTTTCACCAGGGGGGTTGAATACATTCCGAGGGTTGTGTCCCAAAGCTTTAAGTTTCGCAGTAATTTCGGCTATTTCAGTGGAAGCGTGAACTGCCTTGATGACGACTCGAACGGCTCGTTCATTTTTAAACTGAAAAGTGCTGACAGGAATTCCATTATCCTTGAAAAGCTTCTGGACTACACGGTAAACATTGCCGTCATCCACATTAACCCTACAGGAAGATTTACCAGTTGTCTTGAGGCGAAAACCATTGGTCACAGAAGATAGTAAGGAAATTAGTTGCCTAAAATCAGTGATTCCCCTCAAAAGGAAGGGTGGCGGACGGGGATCACGTTTCTTGGTTTTAGCTTGAGAAGAGGCATTGCGTGGGGACACCGAATGCAAGTTAGCTTCAACAGGCTCAGACAATCCATGACCAAGTTTAGAGGTGCTGATTGAATCATTAATATGAGTGGAAGTCATTGTATCATCATCATCATCGTCAGACAAAAAAGCAAAGCTATTGTTCTTTCCTAAGTAGGTAGAGTCTTCTTGACTTGAAGAATGTGATTGTATGGTCTTACCAGAGGCTGCAGCTTGAGGACGTTTATGGTCGCCAACAGGGTGTGTCAGCGATGATTTGTTGATATTACTACCTCCGATTATGTCAAGATTTCGTCTTTTCCTTAGGTTATTTACCTGAGTAAAGCGTTCATCATCGGCAGCATTCTTACTAATCCACTTGGGGGTAAAAATGGTCATAGTCGGGACAGATGAGGTGTCTGAATAATTGGAATCATCAAATTCATCAGAAGTATCAGAGAGGCACCTATTGGCATCAAAGGCAGTCGCCTTGGCGTTCCTAGAGGCATTCATAACAGCTACTTTAGCAGCTTCATCTGTATTGACTGGTGGTCGCGTAACTTGGTCCTTAGCAAAGACCGAGTGCTTAGCCACATGAGAGTCATGATTGATTTCACGACAACCTTTCGTCGAGATGGCTTGACATTGAAAGACATCTTTTTTGGGAACTGTACCAGCATCTGACATTGTACTAGCGTAATGAACTAAGAAAATAAAGAAAAATAAAGTTTACCGCAGCAGCCGGCCTGCCAAACGAAGGCAAGGCCGGCAAATGTTTTGTTAAGAAAGTCAAAAGAAAAATCGTAAAGACACAGGAAAACAGAATTTTGTATAAAACTTTTTTGTTTTTTTTTTAAATACGGGAGCTCTGAAATAAACACAACCGGTAAGCCTGACATTTAATCGACTCGATTATATCTCTATCTAAATTTTCCGTTTTCTTAAATTGTGTCTTGGATAATTCTTTTATGTCCTGTTATTTTCAACATTTCTGCAATATGTATTATTGTTTTCAACAACTGACCTCGTTTCATTGTATTGTTTTTCTTTGATTAGGTTTTGCATTTCAACTTTCTTTTCTTGCTTATCAATATTATCGTCTAAATCTTGCTTTTCAATTTCATCATCTAAATCTGTCGTTTCACTTTTTTTCTAAATCTTTCGTTTCACTTTCAATCCATAACTTCATATTCGCTGTTTCCCATATTCCTTTATAAGGTTTTTGTGATAATTGAAATCCTTCGACATCTGATACTGCATATCTATCATTTTCTAAAACCTCATCCACGTTGTACGGACCTTTATATTTCGGTATTACCTTCTTGCATGCCCCTGGTACACTAACAAAATTTTTCAAAACAACGTAGTCACCTCTTTTAAATTTTTTTGATAATTCTTCCCTTATTTTGAATTTGTTTATTGTATTTTGACTACTTATTTTTTTATTGCTTGCATTGTTTCTTATCTCAATAAGATTTCTTTCTCGATTTCATTCGTCCAATTCTTCTTTTAAGAAGTCGATTACCACTACTCTTTGGCTTACACTAAATAGTAACTCGCTTTCTGTTGTTCCAGTACTTTTATGTGACGTGTTGTTTAAAGCAAACTCTATTTCTGGTAGTACATTGTCTAAAGTTTTCTCTGTTCGTGCACTCGTTAATTTGGCTAACATTGGTGCGAGACACCTATTTATACGTTCCACTTGCCCATTTGCTTGGGGTGAACCGGTGGCTACTTTTATATGCTTTATATTACGGGTTCTTCAAAGTCTTTTGAATTGAATGCTGTTCCCCGATCTGAAACTATAACCTTAGGACGACTATAGAAGTAAAGAAACTTGATAAACATTTTGTTGCACTTTTAGAATCAGTTGATTTATTTCCATATACAGGGGTGGTCAAAAGTATTTGCACATTTCTTATGAGTAAGTACGTGTAATTTGTGCAAATACTTTTGACCTCCCCTGTAGTTTTACAAATTTTGAAAATCCATCAACCGCTAGTAAAACATGTTTATTTTGTCCGATTTTAATTTTTACGGGGCCGAAATAATCTATATGTACTATGTCAAATGGTTTGTCACCCTTTCGTATACTGTGTAAAAAACCTCCGCGTTTCCCACATTTAGATGAAAATGTTATATATTTTAAACAGTTATGTATTTTTTTTTTTTTAAACATTTTTTTTGCATTTTATTTATTGGATCTTCTCTGAATTGAGACTAACAATAAGTATATAGAATCTTAAATTAAAAAACTATCTGACAGTCAAGGTGACTGGCGCGAGATTTAGGGGCTCTAATAACTATTGCTGAGCTGAAAGGTCATTGCGTTGCAATCGGGTCCGTTTGGAAACCCTGGCTAGGCCGCTGGCGAGCTGGTTTGGATGAGAAGTTAGCTTGGTGTGGTAGGACGCTTTTTGTTTTGATATTTCATCTTTTGCGGGTAGAATGCTAAGATCTCTGTGGATGTTGTCGTTCCGAACATACCAAGGTGCCCCAGTGATAGTTCTCAGGATTTTTGATTGTGCTCGCTGAATAATGTCGATGTTGCTACTGCTCGCGTTTCCCCACAATTGGGAGCCGTAGACTGGCTTAAGCGTTGAATTGTAGAGCAGGACCTTGAAGTCCAGGCAGAGGGGCGAGCGCGCGTTTATAAGCCAATGGAGGCTGTTTGATTTTAGTTTTAGGTGAATTTTCTTAGCTTCGATATGTCTCCGCCATGTAAGTCTCCTGTCTAGGTGGATGTCAAGGTGGAAGTGGCTCGTTATTCAGGGTTAGCGGGGGACACGTTTGTCTGTTAAGAGTAAACGTTATATGTTTACACTTTTGCGCATTTATTTTTATACGCCAGTCTGATAATCACCTCTCCACTACAACGAGATGATCAGCTAGTAGTGCTGTTGCCTGAATTGGGCATTTGGACCGACTTATGATCGCGGTATCGTTTGCGAATGTAGAAGTAGTTAGCCGCTCGTTCGTGGGGATATCTGGGGTGTAGAGGAGAAATAGAGTTGGACCAAGGGCGCTACCTTGGGGAACTCCAGCCTCTATAGCGTAGTCGTCGGATGTTGTAGTGTTGCATCTCACGGCGAAGGCTCTGTTGTAAAGGTACGATTCAAGTATCCTGTGAGTGTTTCCCGGCAGGATCGATCTGATTTTATGCATAAGGCCATCAAGCCAGACTCGGTCGAAAGCCTGTGCAACGCCAAGGAATACCGCACTGCAGCATTCCCGAAGCCCGAAAGCAGTCCGTATTTCTGTTGCTAGTCTGTTGACTTGCTCTATTGTTCCATGGCTGTTTGATTAAGAAAATTAATGACGACACAAATTAACACCTCCACCTCCGAAGCAGTTTCCATGAAGAAACAAAGTGTGCCCGAAAGACGACTGCCCTGGACGACTGGAAAGCCCATTTTGCGAAGGCACCTGCGAAAAACCTGTGCGATGACCCGCACCGGTACCGCCAGAGCCCATAGGCCCAGGACATCAGCAGCTGAGACAACAAGTGTGAGGGGTAGGCCGCCCTTTACGCCAGCGAAGGAGCATCAGCGAGCCAAGCCGGACCCTGGAGAAGTGAACCGACAGCGCTTCCACGAGCGCACATCTTAAATTTTTTTTTTATTTTATATGCATCTGCTGTGCAAAAACTTATAATTAACAATAATTGTACAGACCAGGCAGTTTCTAGCTGCGGTCTTAATTTTTTTTTATCTAGGTAGGGATACATGTAAAAATTTTATACACATACCAGAAAATTTAAAAAAAAAAAAAAATTTTAATTCATTAATTAAAAACACATAAATGCCTAAGACAAAAAAAAATATTAAGAGAAAAAGGAGAGGAGGTCAGAAGAACTTCCTGAATTTAAAAATAAAAGAATTAAATAGGCAGCTATATGCTGAAAAATCTACCCCAGTATCCTGGGATGACAATGTAGAAATAAAGAAAGAATTAGAGAACACGTATGGGGAATTAGATGCCTACAAAAATAAAAATAATATGAAGGAGGCTAGAAAACCAAAGTGCCCTGCAGATTGTAAAGGGCTTTTCGAAAATACAGCTTGCGAGTATACGTGTCATAAGAAAAATTAAAAGATACAAAAATAAAAAGAAAATATTTAAATATGATGAACATTTTTTGTTATGAAAAGTAACGCAATATCTAAAACAGATTTTGAAAGCGTTACAGAAATAATACCCAAAATGGGTTTAATTGAAACTAAAACAGTTGTCTCCACTGCCAATGTAATTAATAAAATCGAATCAAAAACTATTGATACCGATTTAACAAACATATTATTATCAATAATTGTTTTTATAATGAGTGCATACATTTTTTATAAAGCCTATATGTACCACAATAAGTGTGTATCAAAAAGTGCTATAAATAGAAGCCAGACCAACGATCTGGATAAGATTTAAATTTATAAAGCACAAACAATTATTATAAAAATATGTTCAAAATAAAAATTAAAGTCAAAAATTTGTAAATGTATGCAATGACATACCAAAAATAAGAGAATTGAAATTTTGAAATAAAAATAAAATATATTAACATACAAAATGAATACCACAGATTGCATAAGAATTACTCTATCCAATCAACCAAATTTTGAGAATAGGGTATTAGCCATACTCAGAAATAGAGGAGAGGCTCTATCAATTTCAGATTTTGAAGACGAATATATGAATAGGTACGACTTAGCTTTTTCCCCGCTTTTTCATTGCAGCTGTACGCAAAAAGCAATAGTACTGTCTACAGTAAGACACTGTAAAGTATTTTCGGAAGTAGACATACACCCAGTCCTAGGACATATAAATGTACTAAAAATTATGCACAACTAATACAAAAAAAAAATAAGTCCTTATTATGGATTGGGAGCAATTAACTCTCCACATACGAGAATTAAAGGACACGTTTGACAAGTCTTACAAATGTATAAGCCAAAATAGGCCAATACATAAAGACACTATTAATAAACATGCAAAGATTCCTGTAGATTCTTTCAATACTGCAAGAACTTTAGTACATGAAAATAGGGCAGCGATAAATAAAACGAATTGGTCAAAATTATCTAAATTTTTGATCAAATTACGTTCAAATCTAATAACTGTCAAAGATAGGTATAATTTAAATATATCGATACCGAAAATTTTAAATACACCTTTGACAATAGATCAAGACATAGAACTAACGGAAAATGAAGATTCCGATTCGAGCGAAGGAATCGAAATAAAAGAAAACAAGAAAGGAAAGCTAACTTCGGGCGGAGCCGAAGTTGATATACCCTTGCAGAATATTCTGCAAATTATATTCTCCAAAATTATTCATATGATGCATTCTTAATACTCATACAAAATCCCAACTTCCTAACTTGAAAAACACCAAAGTTTCCAATCGTTCAGTTATATGGCAGCTATAGGATATAGTCGGCCGATCCTTATGAAGTTTGGTAGGTCGGATTGATTGGCCAAAAAGAAAACCCATAGAAAATCCCAACTTTTTAACTTAACAAACACCAAAGTTATTGCATTTCCAATCGTTCAGTTATATGGCAGCTATAGGATATAGTGAGCCAATCCTTATGAAATTTGGTAGGTCGTATTGATTGGCCAAATATAAAACCCATAAAAAATCCCAACTTCCTAACTTTACAAACACCAAAGTTATGGCATTTCCGATCAATCAGTTATATGGCAGCTATAGGATATAGTCGGCCGATCCCGGCCGTTCCGACATATATACTGCGTGCAAAGGAAAAAAGGGTGTGTGCAAAGTTTCAGCTCGATAGCTTTAAAACTGAGAGACTAGTTTGCGTAGAAATAGACAGACGGACAGACGGACATGGCTATATCAACTCAGGAGGTGATCCTTATCAAGAATATATATACTTTATAGGGTCGGAGATGTCTCCTTCACTGCGTTGCACACTTTTGACCAAAATTATAATACCCTCTGCAAGGGTATAAAAAGGTTTAATGTTTAAAGATGTCTGTTCAAGGTTATCAATCAGAACTTCCAGTAGTTCTGCTTAACTTAAAGCAGTTTAGTTAGACCTGTTATATTTTTTGAGACTTAAAACATTTAGCTCACCTTGTATGGCCACCGAGAGATCCGCGGAATTAAAGCTGGTGGCCGAGAACTCCTTGTCGCCCGCCCGGAGTTTCTTGCTCTTGCCGAAGGGACCGGCGCTCTTGCGGATCCGCTTCTGGGACAGGTGCTCGCCCCACAGGTTGGAACCGCCGTGTGTGTATGGGATGTTGAGCAGGGCCACACCCTGCAGGTGGGGTCCGTTGGCCAGGTCCAGAGCCACGCCATGGCACTGTAAATATGGCGCAAAGGTTGCACCAGCATCCGTTAATAAATCAGCGATGACAGGAAACCTCTATACCTCCCACTTTTCCACCCAACCCCATCCACTTACCACAATTTCGATGCTCTCGTGGAGATTCTTGCAGGATGCCGCAAATGTCTCGGATGTTGCATATTCGAAGTACCAGAGCTTGTTCTTCATGCGGCTGTTGAATTTGTGCGGGTTCTTTTCCCTCTCCAAGTGAAACTTGACGCAGATGGCGGCATCCTGGGGAAATAGAAGGAATGCGGGGGGGTTTGAGAGCAAGGCCAATCGAAAGGTCATCTGAGAAACGGGCCATTCAGGGTCACGTTCGGTTTGCATTTAACTGCGATTTCTATTTCTTCTTTTCATTTCGACTTTCCGAGAAATCTCAAACGGATTGACACCATGGCTGCCATGGCAATGCACTGGGATTGGATTGGCCAAACCGCATAAATGTTAATTAATGTTGTGGCCCAACAATAGATAAGAAATCTAATTAATATCAACAAATGGCAGGTGAGATTAAAACTTCTTATTTCAGTGGGTTGCAGCAATAGAGAACTTATAGAAACTTCTGGGTAAAAAGGTTTATCAAGAATTTTAAGACTGCAGTCGCAAGCAATGTTTTAATCCAAGCGAACAGCTGCGACAAATCCATAAAAAAACGAAAAGCTATCTTGTTTTCAAATAATTGGAGTCATATTTTTCGTTGTATGAACTAGTTCATTAACTAATTACAATACGAAATGTTATTCTCTAATTCAAAAATTAAAAACTGATAAATTTTTAAGTTCCAATATAACCACTATAAAAAAATACTATAAAAATGATTAAAAAATAATTTTAAGACATAAAAAAATGTTCCCCACTAAAATGCTAAAAAATTTTAATCTTTTAAAGAACAAAATAAAACTCTTGCCGTGCCTTTATCAAATTTATAACACGTCCGTCCCATTTATTTTTATAAAGTTGCACTACACTACGTTTCCCAATCAAAGTGCCCTTTTGGATAGATAATAAACAATTTGTCCTGACTAATCTATTGACCAGTAGTGCTATTTTTCTAGCCACATATGTCTGTGGAAACTGGCAACTCCATTCCACGGAGAACGAACGAACGGCTTCATTTTAATTTCTTATGAGGATATTCGGTTGAGTGCCCGCCCCGTGGGCCGAAGTAGCTCATACGACACGTTGCACTTACTGGCAACGCATTTGCTATGCATGTCGTTCGGCATCACAAACACAGGCACGCGCGGCTTTGGCCCTTCGCGCGCCGGATGCAGGGCACGTGGTGGCGGCAGGACTTTCAATTACGGCCCGTTGGTTACACAGCAAATAAGATTTATTACCGCTCGACGTCAAATTGAATTGTCAACATGAGCGAGCGCCTGCCAGATCTTAAAATCGAAAATCGACGAAAAACTTTTTAATTAGCTCCAGCCGCATCCCGTTACCCCGCCTTCGGTGTCACTTTATGCACGGCCCGGGCGGTAAACTAATTTAGTGACAGGCCAGCTTATTAGCATGCCCCGACCGCACCACAGCCATTAGTTGCAGGAGATGGGGCCACCAGCTGACAGCTTGTTTGCATTGGGGAAAGTTGGCCGATGTTGCCCGAAAGCCGGCAATAGAAGGTGGCACGTTGAGAAAGCTGGCACTACAAAAGGGCTGGGAGGTGAGAGGTTAATGAAATAATTTGTATACCCAGGCAAATCCCGATCTACCATAGATAAGCCGAAATATCTTTAAGGCCTCGGAGCGTATGAACAACTCAGGTACAAAAGGACGGCCATAAAATGCGCATCCAGCCCCATCTCTGCGCCCTGATACATAAAACTTGAGCCAAAGTCGAAGTCGAAGCTCCGACAATTACACATTAACTCCATAACAGCCTCCAGTTGGCAATCTTCTCCACCTTAAACAGTGGTGACAGGTTTTTAGAGAAAAACAACTCTTTTACGGAAGGAATTAAAACCGTTTAACTTGACATAATTTTTGATAATTATGTTTTCAATTATCTTTAAAATATATGATAAACTATCAATTATCCATAGAAATAAGGTTTTTAAAAATTGTACTATTGCTTATACCTAAAATTTTCGAATATTTAAGTAAAACTAATTTACTGATTCTGATCACCTTAACTGTTGTAGGGCCTTGAACAAGAATTATAATTTGTAGACTTAAATTAAGAGCTAAAACCTCCTATGAAGCTCAAGAATTCACTAATAAATGCGCAGGAAAAGGAAAAATATTAATTTTTAAGTCAATTTTGAAGAAAAACTGTGTTATTAAGTTAAACGAAACCGCCACGAAATCTCCACACCCGTATTTATCACTACAGAAGTATTTCAAACAAGAAAGGAAAGCTAACTTCGGGTGGAGCCGAAGTTGATATACCCTTGCAGAATATTCTGTAAATTATATTCTCCAAAATTATTCTTATGATGCTGTAACGACCTGATTCTTTATTTCTGCTCGCTACGTAAACGTGCGGCTAGCTCAGAGAGGTTGTGAGTTCGTTCCACCAAATTTATATTGAGTGACCGCCCGTGACCAAAGGATAACGCCAGAAATGATTAGGTTGGTGCTGGTATATTGACTCTCTAAAATATAGCCTTATTGCTATTATTCTGCTGCCCGTTGTCGCTGTCTTCGGCTGCTCTGCTCCTGGCGTGCTGCTGCGTCGCTCCTGGCTTACCGCAGCGTCGCTCCTGGCCTGCTACTGCGTTGCTTCGGCTTGCTGCTCCGGGTGACTTAGATCGGGACGACTCCACCAAAACCCTGGATGTTATGCGAGCTTCCCTACCGGGGCCGGCAAGGTGTATCGCCTAGCAGGTGAACCGAAGTTACGCCTTATCGCCTAGCCACCTTTATCGCCTGGCTTCCGGAGTTCAGCCTGGACTTTGTCGGCAAGGTGTATCGCCTAGCAGGTAGAACAAAGTTCTCCCTTATCGCCTAGCAACCTTTATCGCCTGACACCGCGCAAGGACTCCCTAAGCTTGACTTTACCACGACCTAGCACCGTTGGATCTCAGCGTTGTAGCCTCAGCCTTGTAGACTTGTCGTCGTTCGGCGTCTCGACTTTGCGATCTTGATCCTTGGGCACTTTGGTTTCGATGTTTACTTATTCCGCGTTCACGCACTCGCTCTGATTCTCGCACTCGTACTGTCCCGAGCTGCGCTTGCGCCGTCCTTTTTATAGGCGCTGTAGGTGCCGTTATTTCCCTCGGGTCCAAGGTCCACTGAGGTACCGTTAATTCACGGTGTCTCCTCTTTGGGCGGGTCCGAAGTCCGCCAATTTACCGTATGACCCCGTTGCCCTTGCCGGGCGCGGGTCCAAGGTCCATCGAGGTACCGTTAATTCACGGTGTGTCCTCTTTAGGCGGGTCCGAAGTCCGCCAATTCACCGTATGACCTCGTTGCCCTTGCCATATGAGGGTCCAAGGTCCGAATGTTTCCCGTTTGACCTGGATGCCCTTCATTTCTCCGGCTTTCTCGCCTCCTCCGCTGTTGCTAGGCCGATCTCCTGCATCGGGATTTGTGGGGAGTTTAAGACTCCTCACATTTCCCCCTTCCTTCGGAAATGTAATGAAAGTGGTGACTTTCCCCGCCCTTTATGTTTATACTACTCGAATTCCCCGCCTGACTTGCGTGTTAGATGTTCCCCAGACAGTTCCCCGAAATACTTAACCTTTCCCCAGACTGCTCTCCTAAACGACTTCACTCGTACAGCTCCTTGAAAGACTTGAACTTTCCCGCGACTGTTTCCCTAAAAGCCTTTTCCATGCAGCTCCTTGAAAGATTATCTCCCCAGACTGTTTCCCTGTTCCCCAGATAGTTCACAGTTCCCATTTCCCAGACAGTTCCCAGTTCCCCATATAGTTCACAGTTCCCTAGATAATTCACAGTTCCCCAGATAGTTCACAGTTCCCATTTCCCAGTTCCCCAGACAGTTCCCTGCGTGAAATTCGAATTTTCCCGCCCAGACATTTCCCCAAACTAAAAGTCACCATTTCGCTTTCCCTCGGTCCGGCAACTCCCTGGAATCTCACCACGATCGCGTTTATCGATTGTGGGTTCCAGTGTTGCCATCGTCGTTGCCTTTTCGTTGTCTTAAGTTGCCATTTGAATTTTTGAACATAGAAATAACCAAATTTTGTTAACCCATCGATCGCAACTATCGATCGACCGCCTATCTCGGCGCCCCCGTCCCTATTACCTATGTCCGGCAACCCATTATTCCAAAAGGTAAATAAACAAACCAGTTTGTCATTTTAAAACCATTAATGGCTTTTATTAGCCCCTCAGGACTCTCACCACCCCGTTTGATACCCTGATGCGGTAGCGGACGCCGTCTACCACCAGGAGTTTGGCCCAGCGGCTGCTACGGGCTCTCTCCCGCTGCCTATTGGCCTCGGCTGCCACCCTGGGCGGCCACTCTTCCTCGGCCATCTCCTGCCAGTGGCTGCTGTCCGCCGAATGCTGTCGGCTCACTGGCGGCCTGGCTGGTGGGGACCGCGGCTCCGGGCACGACGTCAGCCTGGCGATTTTGGGCGGCCGCGCGGCTGGCCCTCCTGATGTCGGCCACACCCAGGGCCCCTTCTCCCAGCACTCCGGCTCCCCACCGAGCCGTTTTGCTGGCGACGGCGATGGCGTTGGCACCCACGGCGGCGGTGGAGGCGGAGGTGTCTCCGCTCCGTGCCGTGGTGCCTGGAGTGGCCATGTTGCCTGCAGCGGTGACGGTGGTGGCGGTGGCGGTGTTGGTGCCTGGGGCGGCGACGGTGGCGGCGGTGGCGGTGTTGCTGCCCGGGGCGGCGACGGTGGTGGCGGTGGTGGTGCTGTTGCCCGGGGCGGCGACGGTGGTGGCGGTGGTGGTGTTGCTGCCCGGGGCGGCGACGGTGGTGGCGGTGGTGGAGGCGGTGGCGGTGCTGCTGCCCGGGGCGGCGACGGTGGTGGCGGTGGCGGTGCTGCGGCCCGGGGCGGCGACGGTGGTGGCGGTGGAGGCGCTTGCAGCGGCGGCTGCTCCGGGGGGCCTGGCCGGGCCCATAACGCTGCCTCTTCGGCCTCAGCCTCGTCCCGCCGCTTCTGCCACTCCCTGGCTGCTGCGGCTGCCCGTGCCACCGCTCGCTGCGCGAATACTCGCCGCACCACCTCTGTCCGGGTTGCGAGTATGCGCACTGCCTCCTCCGGGTGGCCCGAGGGCGCTGCGTCTCCCAACCGGATCCGCCCGAATCCGGCTGCGGCCCTCCTTATGCGGCGGAATACCATCCGGGCCTTTGCCGCCCGACGGGGCTCGTCCTCCTCGTCCGACGAGACCTCCGGACTCACCGTCTCCGTCCCGGTGTCCTCCTTGTCTTCCTCTTCCTCCTCGTCGGATGAGGACAGGTCGATGGTGGCCATCTCGGCCTCCTGCCCTGCCGGCCGGACGCCGGTCTCCTCCTCCTCCTCCAGCTCGATGTCGGTGATGCGCTCCTCATCGTCCGATTCGGGGTTCGGCGACGGGGACCGCGACACCAGGGGGGACGCCAGCAGCTGGAGTGCGGAACCTGAGTCCCGCCTCCATCTCGCCGCTGGCTGTTGCCCGGTGCTGCTTCCCCGCCCCTCTCCCACCACGATCTTACTGTTGCTGCTGCTGCGTGTCTTCATCTCGGCGACCTGATGTTAATAGACCCGTCTTGTGGCGCTCGCGCGCTGACGACACCTCGGTTTCCTATGTTTCCGGTTCCGTTATCCGCGGCGGCCTTTGGACTTTCCCTTGCTACGGGCTCCGACGGGTCCCTGCATTGGTATGCGTTACCCGGTAACGGTATCCGCATCCTAAGACCCTCCCTCTCCCGCTCTCGCGCTCCTATTGCATCTGTGTGAGTTCGATACTGTGTATCGTCCTCTCCCTCTCTTCGGAGTCACAGTGCGCCCCTGCTAAGTCCGACTTCGATCCTTTGTTTTGGCCATCAATTACTTGTTTTTTTAATTGGCTAACGTGGGCGGTTTTTTCTTTGCCAGAATTTTCGTGCCGCAACTTGTATATCACCGGCGAATTAAAATTTATTATCTTAAACGGCCCATCGTACTTTGGTGCCAATTTTGCGGCGAATCCTTCTGCAGCCTTGGACAGATGGTGTTCCTTAGCCCAGACTGTGTCCCCGATGTTTGGCTTCCATGGGCGACTACGGAGATTGTAATGGCGTGCCTGATCCTGCGCTGCCTTTTCCATATTTCTCCTCACCAGCTCGAAGATTTCTTTTAGCTTCTTGGCGTTCTCGGCCGGAGTTTGCGTTTCCCTTCCTGTGCCGATTGTTCCTTCATCGTACAGTGCGCTGGGTAACCTAGGCTCTCTCCCTTGCGTAATAAAAGCAGGCGAATATCCTGTGGATTCGGCCACGCTCGTATTCACGGCCAACTGCAGTTCCGGCCACTTTTCGTCCCAAGTCCTCTGGTCTGCCCCTGTGAACTGGGCGATCATAGTTTTCACCGTCCTGTTGGCTCTCTCCGTCGGGTTTTCCTGGGGCGTGTATGGGGCCGTGAACTGGTGTCGGACGCCTAATTCACCCAGGAACTTTTTAAACGCCCTGCTGGTGAACTGAACGCCATTGTCTGTAATCAGTACCTTGGGCACGCCGTATCTTGCGAGGATCCGCTCGCGGATCGCCTTTTCCAGAGTTTCCGTCGTTGCCCTGCGCATTGGCACCATTTCGGTCCACTTGGAGAACCTATCTACCAGCACTAGTAGCATAGAATTCCCGTGTTTGGAGCGGGGCAGTGGTCCGACGAAATCTGCGCACACAGTGGCCCACGGCTCTTCCGGAACTTGGGTCAGCATTTTTCCGGCCGCCTGTAGTTGGCTTGGCTTATATCGTAGGCAGCTCTCGCAGTTTTGCACATATTTCCTTATGTCGCGGTGCATTCCCGGCCAATGGTATCTTGCGGCGACTCTGGCAATTGTTTTCCGACGGCCCATGTAGCCGGCTGTCGGTGAGTTGTGGTTCTCCGACATTACCCGCCGCCTGGACCCCGTTGGCACGCATAGCTTCCAAGATGTGACATCCTCGTTGCCTGGTCTGTGCGGTATGTGGCGATATAGCTGGTCGGCTTCTGTCATGTAGTCTGGATATTTTTGGGGATTTTGGGAAATCTTGCTCCGCATATCCCTTATCCAGTTACACTCGCCGGTTTCCTTGTGCTGTTCCTGTGTTTTTACCCGTCGACACGTTTCTGGCAGTGGCTGTCGTGATAGTGCGTCTGCGACTATATTCAGCTGGCCCTTTCTGTACGCGATCTCGAAGTCATATTGCTGCAGTTCCAGCGCCCATCGTGCGATTCTTCCGGTTGGGCTCTCGATGCTATTCAACCACTTCAGTGCCATATGATCCGTGATCACTTTGAAGTGGTAGCCCTCCAAGTATGGCCTTAACTTGCGTATGGCCCACACAATTGCCAGGCATTCCTTCTCAGTCGCTGAGAAATTTCTCTCAGAACCATTTAGGGACCTACTGGAATACGAGATCACCCTCTCGCCTTGGTCGGAATTCTGTGTGAGAATAGCACCGAGCCCGTAATCGCTGGCGTCGGTCTGCAGCACAAATGTCTTTGTGAAATCTGGGCATGCTAAGATGGGGTCTGCTATTAGCCTGGCCTTGACAGCTTCAAACGCCTGTTGATGGTCATCTGTCCATTCCCATTTTGTGCTTTTCCGGAGCAGGCTATTCAACGGATGCACCAACGTTGCAAAATCTGGCACAAAACGCCTGTACCACGACGCCACTCCCAAATATTGTCGTAACTCCTTAACGTTGGCCGGTGGTTTTATTAAGGCAATTGCCGACACCTTTTCTGGGTCTGTTCCGATGCCTTGGTCTGTTATGCGATGCCCCAAGTATTGCAGTTCCTTTCTAAAAAATTTGCATTTTTCCGCATTTACTTTCAGGTTGGCGGCCCTTAGTCTCCTAAACACTTCCTTCAGGTTTTCCATATGCTCTTCGAGCGTTCGTCCGATGACGATAATGTCGTCCTGATACGCGAAGGCATGCGGCATCATTTCTGGTCCAATGACTTGATCTAATGCCCGCTGGAATGTTGCCGACGCGGAGTGTAGGCCAAATGGCATCACCTTCCATTGGAACAGGCCCTTCCCTGGTACAGTAAACGCCGTATACTGCCTGCTGTCTGCCTCCAAGGGGATCTGCCAGTAACCGTCCTTTAGATCGAGACTGCTGATGTACTTCGCCTCTCGCAGCTGGTCCAGGATGTAATTTATCATCGGCATCGGGTATGCGTCCTTTATGGACCTCGCATTTATCTGCCGGAAATCCACACACAGCCTCCACTTTCCAGTCTTCTTTCTCACCATGACTATTGGTGAGCTGTAGGGACTCCTGGACGGCTCGATGCATCCTTTTTCCAGCAGCTCGTCTACCTTGGCATTTATCTCACCCTGCATTTTTGGATTTTTAGGGTAGTACCGTTGTTTGACTGGTTGGTCGTCCTTCATGGTGATCCTATGTACGGCCACGTTGGATGTACCATTTATTCCTTCCAGTTCGTCCAACTCGGCTTTTAAAAATCCCTCCACATCCTTTTCCGCAAATCTTTTGGGTGTTTCAACTATTGCCACTGACAGTTTTTCCTCCAGCCATCCTCCTCGTCTATTCTTTGCCGGTATCGACGCGCTGTGTCCTGCGCACTCGACTTCGGCCCCGATTCTGGCGAGGAAATTCCATCCCAATACCAGGGCGTCTATCAGTCCTGGTAAAATCAGCAGCTCCATTGAAATTGTTTTCGTTCCCAGTCCAATTCTGGTCTCCAGCTGTGATCTTATTTCCCCACAGCGACCGTCTGCCATCCGTACTTGCCTTCTCGTGGGTCCGACCCTTCCTGCTGCCTGCAGCCTGTCCGCCAGCTCTTCGCTGATGAAACTCGACGTGGCGCCGGTATCCACCGTGGCCTTAATCTTACTTTCACCTATGAGCACCGTGGCGGACAGTTGCATTTCTTCCGCCTGCAGGTCGCCCATTAATTTCGAGAGGCAGCACCTTGCGATCCCTGGCCGCCCCTCGGAGGCTGGGGTCGCTGGGCGTTTCCCGACCCGGAACAGCATTGAACCGTCCGAACTCCTATTTTTCCGCATCGCCAGCAGAACGTAAGACGTTGGTTTCGGCATTCCTTCGCCCAGTGGTCTGGACCCCCGCATCTGCGGCAGGCCTGGGTAGGATTTGCCACGTATCCGCCGCGATTGTTTGCCGGTTCGTGGCCGCGCGGCGTACTTCGTGGTTGTGCGTCCGGGTCCTCCTGGCACCGCCTGCACACCGCACCCTGGTCTGGTCTTGGCCTTGCCACTGGGTGGCTTTGCCCTTGCTGCTTGCGGGGATTGTTTTCCAGCTCGAATTTCTCCCGCTGCTGGTCGAGCTCCTCAAATTCGTCAGCAAGCGCCATCAATGTCTCCAAATTTCGACATTCGTATGGGCGAACGAACATTCTGAGTGCCGGCGTGCTGTTCTCTTTTATCCTCTCCAGCGTTTCCTTGGTCGACATATTCAGTGGGCGCATCAGGGTCTGCATATCCACCATAAAGTCTTTGAAGCTCTCCCCGTAGGCTTGCTTCCTCTGTCTGACCTGATCCGCCAGCTTCGCCATGTATCCTCGGGGCAGAAAGAAATTTTGGAAGCTGTAGATGAAGTCTCCCCAGGTTTCCCAGTGCTGATTGTTGGCGATGAACCACTTCAAGGCTCTGCCTTGGAGCAGCTCCGGCATTGCTCGTGGGATCTGGTTTATGTCGAGACCGTAAGTCACGACAGACCACTCTACTTGCTCCAAAAATTCCAGCGGCTTGTCGTTTCCGTTTGTAGCGGAAATTCCACTCCCGGACCTGCTTGGCCACCTTCGCGTAGTCCTGCGTGTGCGTCCTGGAACTCTCCTTTCTTTCCCGGCTATTTTCCCGCTGCCGACTTGCGTGGCTTGCGATGCTCGACACATCCAAGCTCGCTATGAGGCCCTCGGCACTTGCGGTTGTGATTTTAAATTTTGGCGTGGGCATTTTCCGGAATTTCTTTTCCAGGCCCGTTACCAAATCGGCGATGTCTGGCTCCTCTGCCGTCTGGTCGCCGAAGTCTCCCAGCGTCTTCCTCATCGAATCGACTGAGCCCTCCAGTTCTATTTCTAGAACTTGGCTCACGTAAACGTGCGGCTAGCTCAGAGAGGTTGTGAGTTCGTTTCACCAAATTTATATTGAGTGACCGCCCGTGACCAAAGGATAACGCCAGAAATGATTAGGTTGGTGCTGGTTTATTGACTCTCTAAAATATAGCCTTATTGCTATTATTCTGCTGCCCGTTGTCGCTGTCTTCGGCTGCGTTGCTCCTGGCTCGCTGCTGCTCTGCTCCTGGCGTGCTGCTGCGTCGCTCCTGGCTTACCGCTGCGTCGCTCCTGGCCTGCTACTGCGTTGCTTCGGCTTGCTGCTCCGGGTGACTTAGATCGGGACGACTCCACCAAAACCCTGGATGTTATGCGAGCTTCCCTACCGGGGCCGGCAAGGTGTATCGCCTAGCAGGTGAACCGAAGTTACGCCTTATCGCCTAGCCACCTTTATCGCCTGGCTTCCGGAGTTCAGCCTGGACTTTGTCGGCAAGGTGTATCGCCTAGCAGGTAGAACAAAGTTCTCCCTTATCGCCTAGCCACCTTTATCGCCTGACACCGCGCAAGGACTCCCTAAGCTTGACTTTACCACGACCTAGCACCGTTGGATCTCAGCGTTGTAGCCTCAGCCTTGTAGACTTGTCGTCGTTCGGCGTCTCGACTTTGCGATCTTGATCCTTCGGCACTTCGGTTTCGATGTTTACTTATTCCGCGTTCACGCACTCGCCCTGATTCTCGCACTCGTACTGTCCCGAGCTGTGCTTGCGCCGTCCTTTTTATAGGCGCTGTAGGTGCCGTTATTTCCCTCGGGTCCAAGGTCCACTGAGGTACCGTTAATTCACGGTGTGTCCTCTTTAGGCGGGTCCGAAGTCCGCCAATTCACCGTTTGACCTCGTTGCCCTTGCCATATGAGGGTCCAAGGTCCGAATGTTTCCCGTTTGACCTGGATGCCCTTCATTTCTCCGGCTTTCTCGCCTCCTCCGCTGTTGCTAGGCCGATCTCCTGCATCGGGATTTGTGGGGAGTTTAAGACTCCTCACAATGCATTCTTAATACTCATAAATAATCCCATCTTCCTAACTTTAAAAACACCAAAGTTATGGCATTTCCAATCGTTCAGTTATATGGCAGCTATAGGATATAGCCGGCCGATCCTTATGAAATTTGATAGGTTGGATTGATTGGCCAAATATAAAACCCATAGAAAATTCCAACTTCCTACCTTTACAAACACCAAAGTTATGGCATTTCCGATCAATCAGTTATATGGCAGCTATAGGATATAGTCGGCCGATCCTTATGAAATTTGGTAGGTCGGATTGATTGGCCAAATATAAAACCCATAGAAAATTCCAACTTCCTAACTTCACAAACACCAAAGTTATGGCATTTCCGATCAATCAGTTATATGGCAGCTATAGGATATAGTCGGCCGATCCCGTTCCGACATATACTGCGTGCAAAGGAAAGAAGGGTGTGTGCAAAGTTTCAACTCGATAGCTTTAAAACTGAGAGACTAGTTTGCGTAGAAACAGACAGACGGACAGACAGACGGACAGACGGACAGACGGACATGGCTATATCAACTCAGGAGGTGATCCTGATCAAGAATATATATATATACAGAATCAGATGTAAGCGTGCCAGACACAAAAGAAAACATAATGGCAGATCCAGCAGCCCAAAGGGCATATATAAAAGATATCTCGAATGCAATCCCGGAATTTAACGGGCAAAAGATACATCTTCAAAGATTCATAACAGCCTTGAAGTTGGTTAACTTAACTAAAGGCACATTCGAAGATTTGGCTGTAGAAGTCATTAAATCCAAAATAATAGGATCTACACTATACAAAGTACAGAATGAAACAACAATAAATTCAATAATAAAGAAATTGCAAGACACTATAGTCGGTGAAACATCCGATGTAGTCAAAGCGAAAATGGCGAAAACAAGCCAGAAAGGCAAAACAGCTGAGAAATTTACATCAGAAATAGACAACTTACGAAAGCTCCTTGAAGCCTCGTATATTGACGAAGGCCTACCAGCCGAACACGCTGACAAATTCAGCACAAAAGAAGCCATTACCACAATGGTTAAAAATTGTGAGCATGGCCGCATAAAAACAATTTTAGAGGCAGGCAACTTCACAACTATGAATGAAGCCGTCACTAAGTACATACAATGCAGTACTGAAATGACAGGCAATGCAAATTCAATACTGTACACACAAAGAGGAAACAACTATCGCGGTAACAACTTCAGAAATAATTACCGCGGTAGGGGCAATAACCGAGGTAATTATCAGAATAACGGATATTACCAATATAATGGCTATAACCAAAATAACGGTTATAACAAAAACTATAATAATCAGACCAACAACAATTATAGAGGTCGTGGTTATTATAGAGGAAACAACCGTGGTGGAAACACCAACAACGCAAATACGAACACCAACGGACAGAATAATAATAATGTCCGACAGGTACAAACCCTTAAGATAAAAAACACAGTAAAGAATACTATCAATCTTAATTTCAATCTTTTCGTTTCTCTCAAAAATGAATGCACAAATAAATTATATACATTACTAGTTGATACAGGTGCAGACATATCATTAATAAAAGAAACTTCGGACTCGTTTAACAATGTTGATTATAAAAATATTACCCAAATATCAGGTGTTGGTGAAGGAACAACCAACTCAAAGGGATTAGTATCAATAGAACTTCTTTCAAGCAACTATGCTATACCACATACTTTTCATTTAGTAACATAAAATTTTCCTATTCCATGTGATGGAATCATAGGCATAGATTTTATGAAAAAATACAATTGTATAAAAAGACTTAAAACCAGAAAACGATTGGCTCATACTGAGGCCAGATAACCTCTATAATCCGATTAATATTCCAATAAATCATACACTAGAAAATAATTTGACAATTCTACCAGCAAGATCCGAAGTAGTCCGAAAAATTGCTATAAATTCAGCAACCAGGTATATATTAATACCAAACCAAGAAATCCAAAATGGTGTATTCATTGGAAATTCCATTGGAGATTCTAAAAACACTTTTGTCCGAATTTTGAATACAACTAATAAAACTGCAATCATTCAATTAAATACACTGAAAATTGAACCATTGGATAACATAATTAAATATAATAAAAATGTAAACAAAGAAGAAATAATTTTTACAAACAAAAAATTAGAATGAAAGATGATGAACCGGTATACATAAAGAATTATAGAATTCCCCACAGTCAAAAAGACGAAGTAGAAAAACAAGTAGACAAATTAATTAAAGACAAAATAGTAGAACCTTCAGTTTCTGAATACAACAGTCCATTACTAATCGTCCCGAAAAAATCATTACCAAATTGTGATACTAAAAGATGGCGTTTAGTAATTGATTACCGCCAAATTAACAAAAAAATTTTATCAGATAAATTTCCGCTACCAAGAATAGACGATATTCTTGACCAATTACGTAGAGCTAAATACTTTTCATGTTTAGATCTAATGTCAGGATTTCATCAAATAGAACTCGAAGAAACGTCTAGAAATATAACATCCTTTTCCACGAGCAATGGCTCCTATCGCTTCACGCGATTACCTTATGGTTTAAAAATAGCGCCAAATTCTTTCCAAAGAATGATGACAATTGCATATTCAAGTATCGAACCTTCACAGGCATTCTTATATATGGATGACCTAATTGTCATCGGTTGTTCAGATAAACATATGATTAAAAATCTTACAAACGTTTTTGATTTATGCAGGAAGCACAACCTTTAATTGCACCCAGAAAAGTGCACATTTTTCAGACACGAAGTGACCTTCCTTGGACACAAGTGTACTGACAAAGGTATTTTGCCAGACAATAAAAAATACGATGTAATAGAAAAATACCCAGTCCCAACGGACGCAGACAGCGCTAGAAGATTCGTTGCATTTTGCAATTACTACAGACGTTTTATTAAAAATTTTTGCGATTACTCACGACACATAACTAGATTATGTAAAAAGAATGTTAAATTCGAATGGACAGATGAATGTCAAAACGCATTCGAATACCTTAAAATTCAATTAATGAAACCTACACTTCTACAATACCCAGATTTTAATAAAGAATTTTATATAACAACAGATGCAAGCAAACAAGCGTGTGGAGCTGTTCTTACTCAAGATTACAATAACACACAGCTACCAGTAGCCTATGCATCAAGATCATTTACTAAAGGAGAGAGCAACAAAAATACAACTGAACAAGAATTAGCAGCGATCCACTGGGCAATAACTCACTTTCGACCATATATTTATGGAAGACATTTCACAGTCAAGACAGACCATAGGCCATTAACTTACTTATTTTCGATGACAAACCCGAGCTCAAAACTAACGCGAATGAGATTAGACTTAGAAGAATATGATTTTACTGTGGAATATCTTAAGGGAAAAGACAATCATATAGCCGATGCGCTTTCAAGAATAACCATAATGGATTTAAATAATATTCAAACGAATAATAAAAGTCTGACAGTCACTACCAGAAACCAAAGTAAACATAAAAATTCCTGCGCAGGAAATGAAAAAGAAAAAATAGATTTGCCTAGGCAAATTTTAAATAAAACTTCTCAGCCCAACGTATACGAAGTCATTGTAAATGACGAGGTACGACAAGTAGTGACCTTGCGAATAACAGATTCACTATGTTTACTAAAGCATGGAATAAAAGTTATAGCAAGAATTGATGTTAGCGATATGTACACCAATGGAATTCTCGACTTAGGTCAGTTCTTTCAAAGGCTTGAAAAAGAAGCCGGTATACTTAATATCAGCAAACTCAAAGTGGCACCAAGCGAAAAGATCTTCATCAATAGAATCTTTTAAAATAATGGGCAATAAAATATTACAATCTCTAAGAGTAGCGCTACTCAAGCCGGTGACCCTATTATCAAATAATGATAAAGAGAAAGAAGCATTACTGTTTACATTCCATGACGATCCAATACAAGGAGGTCATACAGGCATAGCTAGAACATTAGCAAAGATAAAAAGGCATTATTATTGGAAAAATATGACCCGATTTATAACAAATTATATAAGAAAATGCCCAAAATGCCAAAAATCCAAAACAACCAAACATACAAAAACACCATTGACGATAACTGAAACGCCACAAATGGCTTTTGACAGGGTAATTGTGGATTACCCCTCTTTCGGAGGAGGCCGTAAAGTCGCTGAGAGCCACCAGAAACGGCCTGCAGATAGCCACACTAATGTTGCCAACACCCACAGCGAACAAGCTGGTAAACTTGGGGAAAATAAGGATTGGATGGGTGATCTGCCGGATTAAACCCATTGTTTCGCCAAAACGCTGCTATAAGTGTCTCGCGTTCGGCCATATCTCGTCGAACTGCACGGAAAAAACGGATTTGCGCGGAGCATGTTTCAAGTGTGGTGAAAAGACCACGAGGCCAGAAGCTGCAATAGGGACCCACATTGCCTACTCTGCGCGCAGAAAAGAGATCTTCCAACAAACCACGCGTCTGGGAGCTTTAAATGCCCAGCGTATGTCGAGGCGGTAAAATCTCAACAAAGATGCTAAGGGTCATGCAGCTAAACCTCAACCACTGCAGGGTGGCCCAGGACCTTCTCACCCAAACAATTTCCGAGCTCAAAATAGACCTGGCAATTCTGAGCGAACCCTATAAAGCAATTAGATCCAACACGTGGGTCACGGATCAATTGGGAATAGCAGCAATCTGGACATGTGGGCAACCGGCCCAACATCTAGCATGCGTGAAAGCATCAAAAGGCTACGTAAGGGCGAAGCTATAAGACCTTTGGATTTTTAGCTGCTACTTTCCACCCAGCTGGACACTACAGGAGTTTAGCGGGACGATAGACAGCCTGGCAATCGACATAAGAGCACACTCGCCTGCGATTGTTGCCGGGGACTTCAATGCGTGGTCAATGGAGTGGGAGTCAACCTCAACAAACGCCAGAGGAAGAGTGGTCACTGAGACGTTCGCATCGCTGGACGTTCTCCTACAAAACAGGGGTTCTACCCCTACATTTAGGAGAGCGGGAGCGCAGTCCATAATCGACCTCACCTACTTAAGCGCAAGCTTGGCGGCGACGGCGACCTGGGAAATTAGCGAGACCTACACGGCGAGCGACCATAGTGCAATTATAAGCACCATCCGCATGAGAAGAACCGCCACACCGACAATTACTCGAGGACACTACAAAGAAAATACGCTCGACATACCAGCATTTAGAGCGGCCCTGGAAGGGATGGAATTAGCGGAAAACGAACGGGCATTGATGGAAAAGGTCAAGGTAGCCTGCGACGCCAGCATGCAGCGCAGTAAAAGCTTCAAGGGGCGCAAGCCAGTCTACTGGTGGAACCAAGCGATTGAGGAGGCACGCCGCGAATGCATAAGCGCTAGGAGAGCCTACCATAGGGCCCGCGGAACCGAAGCCTTCCATATACTCAGGGAAGTTTTCACCCAAAAGAGGAAGATCCTAAAGCGGAAAATAAAAAGCAGCAAAAGGCGGTGCTTCCTGCAACTCTGCGATGAAGCAGAAAACGACTTGTGGGGAAAGGCCTACAAGGTGGTAATGAAAAAAACCAACGCCGTTAAAAACGTGACCCCAACAGGCTACGAGAAACTGGGAGAGATTATAAGGCACCTTTTCCCAGCGCAGGAAACGAGGCAAGCGGAAGCGTTTGGTGTCCCGGACCACCAGATACCGCCGGTTACCCTACAGGAGCTGGTCAACATAGCCTAGAAGGTACCAAACAACAAGGCACCAGGGCCAGATGGGATCCCAAATCGGGCACTCAAACTTGCCATCAGCATGTACCCGAGCACCTTTGCCAGTGCATACGCTAAGTGCCTGGCCCAAGCCTGCTTCCCAGAACGGTGGAAACAGCAAAAGCTGGTGCTTATTCCAAAGCCAGGAAAAGACAAGGATGAACCGTCGGCTTATAGGCCCATTTGCCTTCTAGACACGGCCGGCAAAATATTGGAAAGTATTGTCAGTGCAAGACTCGGAGAGGCAATAGAGGTTGCCGGAGGGCTCTCAGAAAGTCAGTATGGCTTTAGAAAGGCTCGCTCAACCCTAGATGCACTAGAAGCCAGGCAGGCCATAGAAGGCAAAAGGTGGCTGGGAGGAAACAAACAATACTGTTTGGTGGCAACTCTGGACATCAAAAACGCCTTCAACTCGGCATCCTGGAGCAGAATAATGGCCTCACTCGGGATGCTGAACATCCCAAACTACTTGCAGGCGATTGTTAGCGACTACCTGAGCGACAGGTGGCTCCACTATGACACGGACGAAGGACCTCAACGCTACAAAATCACAGGAGGAGTGCCACAAGGGTCCGTCTTAGGCCCATTATTGTGGAACACCATGTACGATAGTATCCTGCGACAAAACTTCCAGCAGATATCATATGTATATTTATTTATTTTGTCTATGTATGTAATTTATTAATAAAAAAAAAAAAAGGTAATTGTGGATACGATCGGTCCACTACCTAAATCTGAACAAGGAAATGAATATGCAGTAACTCTAATCTGCGATTTAACTAAATACCTTGTGGCAATACCAATCCAAAACAAAAGTGCAAAAACAGTAGCATAAGCTATATTGGAAGATTTTATTCTGAAGTACGGTCCAATGAAGACGTTCATAACAGACATGGGAATCAGAATATAAAAATTCGATAATTGAGGATTTATGTAAAAATTTAAATATCAAAAACATAACTTCTACCGCACACCATCACCAAACTGTAGGAACCGTGGAGCGAAGCCACAGAACATTTAATGAGTTCATTCGCTCATACATCTCAGTTGATAAAACAGATTGGGATGTATGGCTCCAGTACTTCGTATATTGTTTCAACACAACACCCTCTATGGCACATGACTATTGTCCATATGAGTTAGTTTTTGGTAAAACTTCAAATTTACCTCTACATTTTAATAGCATAGATAAAATAAAACCTTTATATAATGTAGATGACTACGCTAAAGAAAGTTTAGACTAGAACAAGCATTTAAGAGAGCTAGATTAATGTTAGAATCTCATAAAAAGAAACAAAAAATTATTGGAAATATAAGACAAAATTAAAAAAAAAATAATAATAATAATACTTTCTGATTCGAAAAAAAAACAATAATAAATTAAATAAATAACACAACAAAAAAAATAATAAATATATATTATTATAAAACAAGATGTTCATTTATATTTTATATACATTTAGTAAGAAAATAACTTCATAGAATTACGTTATTTTTCAAAAGGAGGGAGATGTAGTATGCATGTATCATTGTAGCGAGTACCCACTGTACCAACACCAACATTGTATTACAGTGTACTTAAACAAATACAAAGGTGCCGGCCGCTAAACTTTTGCCGACCAGCTGAAATATGAATGCGCCTCAGAGCCCAACTTATGGGAAGTGCTAGTGTCAGCATATTCCCATGGCCTGAGTGCAGACACATAAGTTAACACCTAAAATTATATAAAGACCCAGACATAAGTAAGAGTAAGCATTGATTGCACAACAAATGCCCCCAATAAGTTCACACGAGCTAAGCCACGTGCGCTGAGCTTGCACCTTTCGGTCAGCGATCGTGGGAATGCAGAATAGCCAATTTCCAAAGTTGATCGAACTTGGCCAAGTGCATACAACAAAAACTATAACTTGAATGCATTGGCCAATGACAATTAAAATTGGCCAACAGCGACAGCGAAGAATAGCAGCAACCAATAATAACAAAGAACGTTAGCAGAAGCAGCAACAGCGGCAGAGACGGCGGCAGCGATGGAACGACGCGTAGTCATAATGAATAATTGTTTAGCTTAATTAAAGTTAGTTCTTAATCCAACTCAATAAAGAGAAGTTTGATTTTTTTAAATAAAATTATAATCAATCTTTTAACTGGCGCCCGAACAGGGACCTGATTAAAAGCCGCGAAAGGATAACAAGTTCCGCGCCTCGTGAAGTTCGGGAAAGTAAAAAATCCCGACGTTTCGTTTGAACCTCCACCTAATTCGTGAGAAGTGAAAAGAAAAATCCGAGACCCGGAAGTGCGAAAGTGCCGTTTAAAAAACGCCACAATATCGTCACTCCTGAAAAAACAGGACTTGTGCCTAGTGGACTAATCAGGCCAAAATTATCGCCGTGATCCCTTTAGTATCCGTTCGGAAGGAACGTGAGTAAGGTACAGAGGAGGCCCCTTAGTAAACCCGCACTCAGGAGAGATCGCTGCAGCGTAGGATAAACCGGAATCTGTCGATTCTGTCGTCACGAGAGCACGCCGAGATATGTTATTACTGTAAGAATAGTTTTAAGCAATCTATCAGAGAAAACAAATTTAAATTGAAAAATATTAAAAATACTTTACGAAAGAAATTAAGAAATTAAGCTTAAAGAAAAAACCCACAGACAAAAAGTCAAAAATTTACACAATAATCAAAGACCCACACTATATTTCTTTAATTAATTAATAATTCCGAATTCTGAGTAATCAAAATTTAAAGTTAAGCTCAACCTCTTATTGCTCATATATCCCAAATGACTGAACAAGATTTAGCAGACAGACTCGCTAATCTTGACACACCTTCGTCAGTTAGTAACGCACAATCAACCACGCGAATCATGACCGAGAGAGACATCGAGGAAAAAATTAAAACTGTCCTAGAGGCAAACCTAAGCAGCCTAGTTAAAGAAATACTTAATCCCAATAAAGATTTTTCCAAGTATACAGACTAAACAATTAAAAGAGAATTAGCGCACAATCTTAGTGACTTAGACAAATTACCAGACATCGTGCGGACACTTAGAGATTTTTCGGGAAACAAAAGCGAATATTCTTTATGGAAAAAAAGTGTAGAAAGGGTGTTAAAAATCTATGAAATGAGAATCGGCTCACCAAAATATTATGGAATTCTTTTAGCAATCCGAAACAAAATCATCGGACAAGCCGACGCAGTACTAGAATCCTATAATACCCCCTTAGATCGGACAGCTATCTTAAATTGTCTAACAGCGCATTTTGCTGACAAACGTGACCTAAAGACTCTCGAATATCAGCTTTATTCTCTTAATCAAGGTAGCGATAGTATAGTCGATTATTATCAAGCAGTGTACCAACAGCTATCACTAATCCTAAACCAAATTGGCAACTTAGATGCCTCACAAGAAACTGTGCAATCTCTGACAGCCATGTACAGAGAAAAAGCCTTCCCGAAAATTTCATATTTAGGGAAAGCACCTTTACTACCTCCAAAACCCCAACAGCCATATAGGATGGCAGCCGTCAAACAAAACTTCCATCCACAACTCTATCATAACCCGAACCAAATGCAATGGGTACCAGTAACTGGAGCAACCCCAATTACCCAGCCTAACCAATTTAAACCTTATAAACAGCCCTATACAAATCAGGCCGGTGCAGTAGCATCCTACAGCACCCCAAAACCTCCCCCACGACCCCAACCGAAACCGGTACCTATGGAGGTCGATCAGTCAGTTCGCTCGCGTCATATAAATTACATGAACAGGCCGGCAAATAACGATTATGCAGGGAAAAGACCTCTTAGTGCTTCCAACTTTACAAACAATAACAAAATGCCACGGCAATTCCATATTCAGCCAGAGACAGAAAGCACCGCACAACAAAATTCAGAAGAAAATTATCAGTTGGTAGAAGAAAATAATGTAAACGAGCTTCAGGAAGAATATGTATGGCAAAACGATACTGAGCAGCAGGAATACATAGATATGTCCGAGCTTTATTTTTTAGAATAAATCGTTCCTCATTACCTTACTTTAAAGTAACCACGGGGAACGGAAAAATTCTAAAATTTTTAATAGACACGGGCTCAAACCAAAATTATATTCAAAACCAATTAGTACCAAACCCAAAACAAAATGAGACAAATTTTTCCGTTAGCTCAGTCGGAGGTACAACTAAAATAACACAACATGCAATACTTAAGCTCCCTAAAATTTCAGATTCACCCATGAAATTTTTTTTGCTAGAAACATTAAAAACCTTTCACGGTATACTGGGCAATGACACAATGAAAAGCCTAGGAGCCATTATAGATGTGAGGAACGATACATTAATTCTCGGAAATAAACGCAAAATTAAAATTCACCAATTAGCAACACAAGCAGTAAATACCATTGGACCGCAAATCAGCCATATGACCGAGTCACAAAAATCAATTATAAATCTCCTCGTACAAAGTCACAAAACCCTCTTTGCAGATCCTGATACAAAGTTAGCGTACACAACTAAAGTAGTAGGTGTGATCAGAACTTCGTCCGATTCCCCAGTTTATGGAAAACATTACCCATACCCAATATCTTTAAAACAGGAAGTAGAAAAACAAATAAACGAGATGCTAAAAGATGGCATTATAAGACCTTCAAGATCGCCATATAATGCACCAGTATGGGTAGTTCCGAAAAAGTCCGGTCAGTCCGAAGAAAAAAAGTACAGATTAGTAATCGATTATAGGAAACTTAATGAAGTTACTATCTCAGATCGGTATCCGATCCCTGAGATAGGCAAAATTATTGCACAACTTGGGGACAACAAGTATTTTTCGGTATTGGACCTCAAGAGTGGTTTTCACCAAATACCATTGAAAGACACGGACATAGAGAAAACAGCATTCGCTGTAAACGGCGGAAAATATGAATTTACGAGACTTCCGTTCGGTCTAAAAAATTCCCCATCCATTTTTCAAAGAGCTTTAGATGACATTCTGAGAGAGTACATAGGGAAAATTTGCTATGTATACGTAGACGACATCATAGTCTTTAGCAAAAATGAAGTAGATCACGGTCAAAATCTCGAAAAGGTATTTTCAACCCTACAAAACGCAAACATGAGAGTCCAAATAGATAAATGCCATTTTTTCAAAAACGAAGTAGATTTTTTGGGTTATACAATATCAGAAAATGGAGTTAAAACAAATACAGAAAAAATAAAAGCGATTACAAAATTTCCGGTCCCGAAAACATTAAAAGATCTTCGTTCTTTCCTGGGCATGACAGGTTATTATAGGCGGTTTATAAAGGATTATGCAAAAATAGCAAAGCCCTTAACCATTCTCCTAAGAGGCGAAGAAGGCCGTATATCTAGGACCAAGTCAAGCAAAACTGCTATTAACCTAAGCAAATATGCGATTACAGCGTTCGAAAAACTTAAAAATACACTCGTCTCCAGGGATGTAACCCTTTCAAATCCAGATTTCGGAAAAGAATTCCAGTTGACTACCGATGCTTCAAGCTACGCAATAGGCGCAGTATTGGAACAAAATCATAGGCCAATAACGTTCATTTCACGCACCCTGTCAAAAACAGAAGAAAACTATGCAACCAACGAAAGAGAGATGCTTGCTATAGTTTGGGCTCTCCAGAGCTTAAGACATTACCTTTACGGGTATTCGAAGGTGGTAATATACGCGGATCATCAACCCTTGAGTTTTTCAAATAGCGTAAATAATCATAACGCTAAACTAAAACGCTGGAGAGATCTCATTGGCGAGTATAACCACGAGATCAGGTATAAGCCCGGCGTAGCTAACGTAGTAGCGGATGCGCTATCCCGAGCCCCTGCTGAAATAAATTCAATCAGCTCCTCAGGATCAGTCCACAGCGACGAAAGCTCATCACACAACCTCATATTTTCGGTAGAAGCTCCAATCAATGTATTTAAAAATCAGATATACTTACTGACAGCTGACACAGATTCCTACAGTTTTGAAATACCATTTCCAACATATCACAGACATATAATTAAACAAAAGTCTTACACAGAAGAAAAGCTTATAGCAATTCTAACTACCAGACTTGACCCTAAACTTATAAACGGAATCATTACATCCGAAGAAGTAATGGGAAAAATTCAAAAAATTTACCCCATATATTTCAACTCGTACAAAATAAGGTTTACTCAAAACGAAATAGACGATGTAACTTCAGAATCTCAACAAAACGAAATAATTACCCTCGAACATAAAAGAGCCCATAGAGAAGCAAAAGAAAATAAAATACAAATTTTAAAAAATTATTTTTTTCCAAATCCAAGAATCAAAATATGATAGACACCCCCCAAGAGGAGAAATCCAACCAACCCCCATTCCTAATTATCCAGGAGAAATAGTTCACATTGATATTTATATTACAGAAAAACATAGAATCTTAACAGGTATTGACAAATTTTCTAAATATGCTCAAATACAAATTTTAGAGTCAAGGGCTTCTGAAGATATTAAAAAGCCGTTGAGGGAAATGTTGATTGCTTTCGGTATGCCGAAATGGATAATAATGGACAACGAACGCTCATTAGGCTCAGCAGCAATCAAGTTCATGTTAGAAGATGAACTCAAAATATCAGTACACACGACTGCTCCGTATGCATCGACAAGTAACGGACAAATAAAGAGATTTCATTCAACCCTATCGGAAATCATGCGGTGCCTCAAAAAAGACAACGGGAGCCTAACATTTGAGGACTTAATTTTTAAAGCAGTTCAAGAATATAATAAATCGATCCATTCTGTAACAAAAGAAAGCCCCATAAATATATTTTTTAGAAGCACAATCTCCAGTTCGGTAGAAGACATAGCAAAAAAACGAGAAGAAATTAAACAGAAAATCCAGAAGAAACAAACAGCCGACCTCGAATATCACAATCGAGGCAAAACACAACCAAAACTTTTTAAACCTGGTGATGTAGTCCACGTAAAAATAGATAAAAGGTTAGGAACTAAACTTACACCTAGATACAAAGCTGAGAAAGTGGCAGAAAACAAAATGACCACTATTAAAACACAAACCGGAAAAATCATACATAAAAATAATATAAGAACATAATTTTTCAGGCTATTTCTACCAACATACCTGGGGATAACCACAGTGCTCGACAATTCCAACTCACAAATCATCTCACTCGAAACCGGATTAGCGGCTAAGCAAGTCGGAACATTTAAAATCATCCACATCTTTCACTTACACAGCTATGAAGAAACTCTGGCGAAGTTAGAAGATTCATTTCATTCACTCACCTCATCTCATCCATTACACCCCTATCTCTCATACGAATTAAAACAGATTCATACTGATTTACGCATTCTTCAAACACAAAAAAGACAAAAAAGGGCAATAGAAGCAATAGGTACTGCATGGAAATGGCTGGCGGGATCACCAGACCACCACGATTACGAGATCTTAGAAAATAAGATAAATGAGCAATTAGAAAACAACAATAAACAAGTAGTAATTAACAGATTAATTAACCAAAAAATTAACCAACTTACTAATGCAACTAACGCAATATTAAAAGTTACCCAGAGCTCGGAAGAAATCGTAAATCAGAAAGCAAATATTTTAAAGTATAAAATTCAATTAATAAAAGAAGAAATAACCAATATAATATACGCAATTACATGGGCCAAATCTAACACAATAAACTCTTTTGTATTCACAAGCACAGAAACCACAGTAGTGGAAGATATCTTTAAAAAGGAAAACGACTTATTTTTTAACATAGAAGAATTATTGGAATTTGATAAAGTTAAATTAGCCACAAATGGCAACGACCTCATCTATATTATTAGCCTCCCAACTATTAAAACAGATAATTGTAGAACTTTAAAAATTAAAGCAATAAAAAAAGCACAAATAATCAATGATATAAAATACGAAAATTTGTTAGAGTGTAAGAGACAATTATTTGCAATTAAAAAACCTTGCGAATCCCATAATGATAAGACAATTTGTAATTCAGAAAATTTGTTAGATTTAAGCAATGACACTTGTGTAAACGCTCTCCTGAACCTTCAAAAACCTGAATGTAAGATGATCAACAATCAACTCATCCCAGATTTCGAGGAAATACTGCCAGGCACCATACTACTGAACAACTTCAATGGACCAGTCTCGCTTGACGAAAAACTTCTACAACTGCAAGGCTCCTTTATAATACAATACCGTAATTCAACAGTAACTATTGGCGAAACTACTTACAAATCAAAACAGGCCAACTTAGTCGAACCAGAACCACCGTTATTCCAACTAATGGGAGAAAAGACGAAGTTAGAGGAAGTTCTCTCACTACAAATGGTCAAGGAACTCAATGTAAACAACACAAAAGCGCTGGAAAAACTAAGAAGCAAAACAGCTATAGAATCTTCTGTTAGCTACGGATCGGCTATCATTCTACTTCTACTAATAATCACGGAACTCCTACGAAGACGTAAATCGACGGAAAGTACATCAGCTTCCGTGCCAGAAACGCAAGAAAATCCCCCACATTCTGGACCTATACTCTATGTCGTTGCGACCGAGGTCAGTCGCGTTTAAGGAAGGAAGAGTTAACACCCAAAATTATATAAAGACCCAGACATAAGTAAGAGTGGGCATTGATTGCACAACAAATGCCCCCAATAAAGTTCACACGAACTAAGCCACGTGCGCTGAGCTTGCACCTTTCGGTCAGCGATCGTGGGAATGCAGAATAGCCCATTTCCAAAGTTGATCGAACTTGGCCAAGTGCATACAACAAAAACTATAACTTGAATGCATTGGCCAATGACAATTAAAATTGGCCAACAGCGACAGCGAAGAATAGCAGCAACCAATAATAACAAAGAACGTTAGCAGAAGCAGCAACAGCGGCAGAGACGGCGGCAGCGATGGAACGACGCGTAGTCATAATGAATAATTGTTTAGCTTAATTAAAGTTAGTTCTTAATCCAACTCAATAAAGAGAAGTTTGATTTTTTTTAAATAAAATTATAATCAATCTTTTAACTCATACAAGGCATGCATGTACAACTTCCCTCGCGCTCTCAGTGCTACCAGCACAAATACAATTGCGAGCATATACTTCGATATATATGACGGCCGCTGCCAATGTTTGCAGGCAGCGCAGCCGCAAATAGCTAGCTGTAATTCATTATTAATTTGACGATTCAATAATAAAGATTTGCCCATGGCAAATTAAAATAAAGTGACTATTCTTTTAACAAAAATATGATGGCCTTCTTTATAATACTCGAAAGCCAAATTGGTGTGCTGGAATAACGTTGTGCTCTTTTAGATGTGGGATTATGCGCGTCAAAATGCATTTTTCGAGCAGTTTTGACAGACACGAGAGTAAACTTATCGGTCTGTTCGAAGCTGGTATTGTGTGATCTTTTCCTGGCTTTGGGATCATTATTATTACCGATTTTTTCAATTTTTTTGGAAAATAGCCAAGTCGTGTAATCCCGTTAAAGAGTTTACAAATATCCTCAACTGCACAGTTTGGAAGTTCGATTAACATTTTGGGAGTTATTTGATCACCGCCTGGGGCCTTTTTTGGTTTCAATTGCTCGCTGATTACTTTTGCAACTTCATTTGGTTGAAACAGAATTGGCTTCGTCTCAGATTCGATTCGAATTGACGGCGACGGTAGTGCGAATGAATTAGTTGCAGGGTTTGGCTGGAAAACATTTCGAAGGTGTAAAGCAAATGTACAAGCTCTGTCTTTGTCGCTTCTGGCCCAGCTGCCTAAAGAGTCTCTTATGGGAATTACTGTTTCGGCCGGCGCACTTAGATTTGGGTGGGCCCTCCACAAGGGATGCTTAGTGCTGGTGGGTGAAAGTTTCACAATGTACTGGCGTTGTGCTTTTACTTCTTCTTGCCTTAGAGCCCTGGTCAGTCTGCGACCATCTTCCTTAAGACTTTGTTTGGAGGATGGCGATCTGCTGGTTTGCCAAGCACGTCTCAAACGTCTTTTCTCCAGAACAAGCTGTTCGATTTCGAGGTTAGGTTTTATGTTGGTCTGTGTGCCCATCCCATCCTTGCGGTGTTGAGACTTTGGCTGCTGCGACGAGTACAGACTCCAGTGCATCGGCATAGCAGTCGATGTCCTCCTTGATGTTGAGCTGTGGAATTAGTTCAATGTGGGAACTTACGTACTTTTTGAACTTCATCCAGTTGGTTCTATGCGACGTCAGCCTGCGAGGGTGCTCGATTGATTCCGGGCTTTGAAGAAGAGTTATTAGCACAGGTGAGTGGTCCGATGATAGATCCAAAAGCGATTTTGCTGATATTAGGGTTCGGAGCCGAGGCAGTTTCCACAAGCTACACATACTGACCTGAAGGTGCAGTAAGCCCTGGCATGACCGTATTCCTGGCAATTTGTGCATTGCACTGGCCCGGTCCGTTTGTGCGGCTCTTCCACTGTGATCCTACTGTGCTGAAGGTACTGCAATTTGTAGATCGGGTGCACTGCGTTTTTTTTTCAAAGTTCTGCTGTCTGGCTCCAGCTCGACCTTAAAGAGTGGTTGCGGCTTCTTGTTTTTGTTCATAATGTTTATAAAATTTTTTGCGCAAAAACCGGTTTCTTTTAAGGCCTCTGTAATTTCGGAGGGGGTCGCATCGGGTTCTATTCGCTTGAGCACAACTTGCAACCCTTTGCAACTTTTCAGCTGGTACGTGTAGTAATTCTTTTTGGCATCGTTTAAGTACTTTGACACAGCTCGGTTTGGAGTTTAGTTTCGCTTATATTCCCTTTCATAAGCGGAATAACATAAAAGTTATCTTTTCCGACAAGCTCAACTATTTTGTTGACTAGGGCATTCGAGATCTTCTTCCGAATAAAAATAGGTGGGGGCTTTAGTTTCCTTGGGGCTAATTGTTCCGACTCTGTTTCAGGCTCCGCCAAAATGGAAAATCTATTTTCATCTAATGGCCCGGGATTTTCAGGGCCTTTGTTGGAACGATTTATTTTTGGCTTATTGCCGTCCGAGTTTTTTGGGGGTGTTAGCTTTCGCTTGGAGATATTAATGTAGCGATCCATGCCTGTCTGCATGGCCGAAGCCGCTTGCAGAATTGTCACTTCTTCTACCGTAGCTTTGTTTTTGCCGTCTGCACCGATTTTTGCACTTGGTTGTGTTGTTGCTTTACCTGCAGCACAAGAAGAGGGTGGAGTCGTTATTGCATTGTTGGCGAAAGAGACCGTTGTTGTAGTCGTAGTAGTTGCTGTTGTTGTTGCGCTAGGCGGCAGAAGCTCTGTTGGAGTCTTGCATTGCTCACTCCATGGCGTTTGAGCGGTAAAGAGCAGGGCGGGAGAGCAAGAGCTAGCTCTCTCAGTAAACTTGCACCTTCAAGCACTTTCGGTTCTAGAGTATTATTCGTCACCGTAAAATAAGCATTGTTACGGGCCAAAGAAAGACGACGTTTGTCTTGCTCTCTCTGAAATTTTTCACGGGCTTCGTCTTGTTTTTGTCGTTGAGTGCGCTGATCCACGTTCTTACTCATTTGTTTATCGTTAGTGCGTAAAGATTAATTATTTAATTAATTAAAACTTTAGATTACGATATGCGATTTGCATCGCGAAACGCAAAACCTCGCGTTTATTAATTTTTCGAACGTTTTCGACTGATTGACTAGTTGATTTTCCGGAGCGTTAAGAAAACACGTCTGCACGCAGCCGAAGTTGATTGTATGATTTTATCAGAAAATTTAGGAAACCAATAAGATCTTATTATAGCTTTGTATACTTTTTCATAACCTCTGTGTCCCATGTTGTCATAACATTATAAATAATATATATGATATAACATTAAAATATTTCTTTCCATGTTTGCTAGCACATAAAATATAATATTACCTTTAAACTTCCGATAAACAAGACCATTTCTCATTGCAAACGCATTACTTTCTTCTTTCTCTAATCTCTGACGTATTTCATGGATAGCACTGTCTTTGTTTTGGCAAATTTAAAGGTTTTGTTCTAACGTGTTTTCTTCTAATACCAATATATTCGAAATTTTACGCAAAGCATCGACATGCTGAATTTTGGTACCAACAAGGTGTTCAATATCGTAGTCTAAGTTTTCTAATTCAAGCGCATATCTGGCAATTCTTGGGCTTATTTCTCTTTTATTTAATGTTAAAAACAATGAATTACAATCTGCAATTATTTTGAATTTCTTTCCCTGTAAGTATATTTTGAATCTTCTTAAAGCATATATTATATATATTCTATAGCAAGCGTTTCGAGCTCAAAGCTATGATATCTTGATTCGTAATCTGTCGTTTGTTTTGAGAAGGAAAATATTGGATGCATTTTATTGTCGTATTTTCTTTGCATTAATATTGCTCCAAACCCAATTGAACTGGCATCGCAATGCAGTTCTGTTTCATGTTTTGGATCGTATATAGAAAGGATTGGAGCATTTATTAACATGTTCTTTAGGTTTTCGAAACACTGAATTTTACCTTCACCAGACTCAAACTTGGCATCCTTTTTAATGATATTATGAAGTTGTTTTGCTTTAATAGAAAATTCTTTTATAAAATTTGTAAAATAGGAACAGAGTCCTAAAAAGCTGTGAACTTCTTTTGGATTTTTTTGGATTCTAAGTATATTTCTACCTTTCCAGCTCTAATCATATCATCAAACACCCTATTTACGAATCTTTGAAATGTGGCTGGCGCGTTTCTCATACCGAATGGAATTTTAATTTATTCGGATTGACCCATGGCCGTTACGAACGACACACACTGGTTGATCTAGTATGGCAGAGGCGGCCAAAAATACTTTCAGATGGGATATGGAGTTGAAAATTTTTGTACTGCTATATAGACCCAATTAGATAAATAAAATAAAAAAAAAATTTAACAAGAAAGGAAAGCTAACTTCGGACGTAGCCGAAGTTGATATACCCTTGCAGAATATTCTGTAAATTATATTCTTCAAAATTATTCATATGTTGTATTCTTAATACTCATAAAAAGTCCCAACTTCCTAACTTTAAAAACACCAAAGTTATGGCATTTCCAAACGTTCAGTTATATGGCAGCTATAGGATATAGTCAGCCGATCCTTATGAAATTTGGTAGGTCGGATTGATTGGCCAAAAATAAAACCCATAGAAAATCCCAACTTCCTAACTTTACAAACACCAAAGTTATGGCATTTCCGATCAATCAGTTATATGGCGGCTATAGGATATAGTCGTCCGATCCTTATGAAATTCGGTAGGTCGGATTAATTGGCCAAAAATAAAACTCATAGAAAATCGTTCAGTTATATGGCAGCTATATGATATAGTCGCCCGATCCGGCTCGTTCCGACTTATATACTACCTGCAATAGAAAGACAACTTTTGGGAAAGTTTCAAGCAGATAGCTTTAAAACTGAGGGACTAGTTTGCGTAGAAACGGACGGACAGACGGACGGACAGACGGACGGACAGACGGACGGACAGACGGACAGACGGACATGGCTAGATCGACTCTCCTGGTGATGCTGATCAATAATATATATACTTTATAGGGTCGGAAATGTCTCCTTCACTGCGTTGCAAACTTTTGACTGAAATTATAATACCCTCTGCAAGGGTATAAAAACCTTACGTTAAAGCCCGAAAAAATTAGAAAACAACATTTTATGACTTAAATTGCATACTTTTAGGGTAAGGAAATCTCAAAATATATTTTATTTTATATATACAAAATAAAATAAAAACAGGTTGTTCAAATATATAGTAGCTCTTTGTATTTTTTTTTTCTCTAAATATATATTCTATATATATTTTTATTCTAAAAAATCAAAAACACGTTTCGAAAGAATCGTTTTACACTTGTTGGGTAAATTACGTTGCCCAGTTATGAAAGGATCTGAAGTTAATAACAACCGATTTATAAGGTCTTTATTAATAGCAAGACGTGAGGTTTTACGTATATGATTGAGTCGATAACGTCTTTGTTCCTTGACTCCGCAGCTTCTTCTGACAGCTCTCCAATTGAAACTAAAGCATATTGAATAACATCTGGAGCATGTATTAATATTTTATGCACTGAGGAAGGCAAATAATACCAGGAATATTTTGATGTCAGTTCTTTTGCTGTATCTAGCGCTAATTTTCGAAATTTTTCTATGTTAATTTTATATCCGGAAGACAAGGATTTCAGTAATGTTGCACAATTTTCAATCAAATGTTGTTCAATACCAGTTATTTCTGCAGATAAGTGGGAATTATTGAAAAATTTTCTTGCAGTGTTCATTTGAATTTCCACTGCCACCTGATTTTGGTTTATCGACAATAAGACCCAACTTTTCTCGAAATTCGGATTCAATATTTTGTTTCCTTTTCTGAAATAGTCTTTTATTTTCTTCACCTCTTACTTGCCACTGTCTAATTTCGAGTTTATAGGAATCGTGAAGAAAATATTCAAAGAAAC